>BGPR01046191.1:0-12107 GCA_013235015.1 Araneus ventricosus | reverse complement strand
TGTTATAACAGTGTATGATACCAGATAAGTGGCAACGGTCTGATGTTGATATACTTTGAATTTGATTTAAAAACTAGAGAAGAGAGACAAGACGAGGCGAGTACGAGTACGGTTGAACGATGTTACGTTGTACGCACATACGAAGTGTAATGGTTGTGTTTTAATATTCTAATAAATGTTTGTTTTGTCTTAAAAGAAGTCTTATGAATGTAAATCGAGAAGCCAACATCTGGAATATGTCTTACCTCCAGTCATGGATACGCAAAGATTCATTGTTGCTCAAGGGCAGTTGGGGTGGCTTGACTGTTCCGGTAAAATGTCGGTAAATGTTCGGACAGGTACCTCAGTGCATTTTTTACGGACTGTTGTAGATTGAGTACGTGTAGTGGAAACAATGTGTGGGGATACAAAATAACTCAGCAATAATTTATATTCAACTTTTTATTCCAACTGAATTACTTTTTCAAAACATTTCATTCTACATTTTTATTTTCAACAATATTTTTAATTGCCATACTCATAAAAGTAAATTTAAAGAAAAACAAAAAGAATAATATAAAATCGTCTGCAATTGGCTTTAATTTAAATTTAATTAAAACAAAGATAATAATATGTGTAGAGATGGCTTAATAAAATCGTCTGCCAAAACAAAAGTGAAAGAGGAAAAATAAATTAATTGAAAATGAAATACATATAAAATGTCTATTAAGAAGCAAAATATAGGGTTCTCACTTATATCCGTTACACCCCCCTTAACTTCTAAACGGTGACAACTTAGGCCATAAAGTTGGTGTCTAGGTATAATAAAAAGGCTATGCGCTACTCGATGAGACAACTTACAACGCCATCTATAGGCAAACTTTGGAATTAGCAGTCATATCTCGAAAATGGTAGATGGTACGGGGAAAAAGTCCATTACAAAATTGTAGAGCGTCTTCGATTTAGTACGAAAAGACACCTTGAGTGCAATAATGCTAAGAACAAAACGTCTAAAATGTGCATTTGTTTGCTCGCATTTTCGGAAATTTTGATGTAATAAAACACGAATAAAAGGAGAAAATGTTATTTTTCGGGCAAAAAATGACCTCATTATACTTTTTCTAGTGGAAATAACTCAAGCAGCAGATGTAAGGACCTTTCCACCAACATTGCAGGACGTATTACTGTTGCTTGTGTTTGCGCACCAACTATATGCTAAAACGTGTGTAAAGTGAAATTTAAACAAGGACTCAAATCTGCATTGTAGATGACGGAGAGCACTTTGAACACCGAAAATAAAGGTATATTGTGATAACTAATTGTTTTAACCCGTTTAGAGAAGTCACAGATTCGGAAATCGAGAACAAACAAAAGTGCACTCTAAACGTTCATTTCTTCGTATTAATGTGTACAAGGTATCTTTTTGTACTAAATCGAAGACGCTCTACAATTTTGTAATCGATCTTTTTCCCGTATCTTGTACTGTTTTCGAGATAGGATCGCAAATTCCAAAATTTGCCGATAGATGTCGTTGTAAGTTGTCTCATCGAGTAGCGCATAGCCTTTTTACTATACCTAGACACCAACTTTATGGCCTAAGCTGTCGCCGTTTAGAAAGTAAGGGGGTGTAACGGATATAAGTGGCAACCCTGTATATGTGCCACTACAAGTGCAACTAGTCGGATTCCGAACGACAACAAATCCCCAAGTACGACTTTGAACAACCAAGCCACTGATCGTGGAAACAAGACTTAAGAAATGAAATGCCGTGAAGTGCCATCATGCCAATTGCTTGGCGTGGAGCGGTCGTGAAATGGCCCGCTTAAGTGTTCCAAGGTCGATTGACAATCAGAAAATTCTGCATTTCGCCTTTATAAGGAGTCCTTGATTCATGGACTTAGCTGATATGTTAGAATAACTGGGATTAAGGCAACAACACCACTCTATTCCCTAACAGTTTGACATAATTTGTGCGAAAATGATTTTATGCCAAAGTAATCATAAAATCCAAAACATTATATTGTCTCTGATTATACAGAATATCATTCTTATACAATGAAATATCAAGGGGTTAGCATTATGTAATTTTATGTAGATGATCAGCTACAAGTATGTAGACATTTCAAAAAAAAATTTAATCGAAAAATAACTGGATTTGAAAATGGTTTGCGGGAAAAACATCCCATGCGTATGGGTTTTACAGTTAAATATTGATGACTTTTAAACGCCTTTTGAGAATTTAACAAATATAACCAATGCTTACAAAGATTTAAAGTCTTTAGTCTTTTAATTTTATTGCAAAAACGTTAAGTCATTGGAACATTTAAATGACTTCTTTGAGTGAGAATTACGAGGACGTCACGAACATACGCCTCTTTCTCTAAGTTAGCTCGTAAGCGCATAAGTGCTGAGTCTATCTCATACTTCCTTTCTTCAAGGGGCGTCTTTCAAATAAGGCGTATCCACATCAAAAAATATTATTGAGAAGAGAGATGGAGAACATTCGGCACTTTCTCTAAGTTAGCTCGTAAGCGCTTAAGTGCTGAGTCTATCTCATACTTCCTTTCTTCAAGGGATGTCTTTCAAATAAGGCGTATCCACATCAAAAAATATTATTGAGAAGAGAGATGGAGAACATTCGGCACTTTCTCTAAGTTAGCTCGTAAGCGCTTAAGTGCTGAGTCTGTCTCATACTTCCTTTCTTCAAGGGGCGTCTTTCAAATAAGGCTGCATCTACATCAAAAAATATTATTAAGAAATAGGGGAAATTCTGTTCGATTTTAAACTTATTACATTTACTTTTAATCTGCAACATTTATTGATATTTTTATCTGGATTTTGTGCTTTTATTTATTTATTATTATTTGTTACGAATGCAAATGATCATGAGTGAGACCGATTGAGAAAGAAGATTGAGTAAGATCGACTCCATGAGTCCATGAATCCCCAATAGAAGCACAACAAATTTTTACGATTACGTCTTTCCCAAGATATATTTCAAGCAAACAAAAAGATAGAGGGGAAATTCTGTTCGATTTTACACTTGTTACATTTATTTTTAATATGCAAAATTTATTGATATTTTTATCTGGATTTTGCTCTTTTATTTATATTAAATTATTTGTTATGAATGAGAACGAAGATTTAGTAAGATCGACTACATGAGTCCATGAATCTCCAATAGAAAGACAATAAATTTTTACGATTAAGCTTTCCCAAGATAAATTTCAAGCATACAAAAAGATGCAAGGGAAATTCTGTTTGATTTTACACTTTTCATATACCGGGGGGAAACCTCAAATATTTAATCTGACCAATGGCAGAGCGAGAAAAAGACACCTGCTGCTTTTCGTGATTAGTGGACCAAATGGAAGCACATAGAACTTTTTATTCTTTTTATGAAGCAATTCATGCATTCTAGAGTTAATTAATTTTGTTTTCAGCACAAATATACGAAGGTTGCATTTATTTGTTCATTTTTTGTGGAAGGAATTACAATATGATCAATTAGGCGGTCCCATATATCAGGCAGAAAATATGAAAAATACCTATGTTTCTTTCAGCGTGTTTTCGAAAGAGAGAGAGTATGCAATAAATTACTAAGCGTTTTTCCCCTTCATATGTTTAGATGCTATTTTTTCGTCTTTATTGTTTTATCCAATCATCGTGACTCTTTGATCGCATTTCATTAAAACAAAGAACTATAAAGAAAAGCTCAGCGGTCATTGTATTATAATTCCAGCTGCGGCTCATTCCAACTGTTTACTGTATCGGACAGACACGAATTAAGAAAAATGACTCGGTCACAGAATTTATGCTCGAAGGTAAATTTTTATATTTCTTTCAGTTTTTGCATATTTTAATTTCATAAATATTGTTTGAACATCATTTTAATCGTTTATTTCCGTAAAAAATATCCTTTTTCTTTCAAACTGAAGAATTTTGTGCCATAAGCTTTTTAATAGCATATGAAAATGTTCAGTGTTTGATTTTATTACCAAGCTAGTCTAAAACGTTTGATAGCTTGTAATGTAAATAAAAACTTTCCCATAATTTTTCCTCAGAAAATATATCGACAAAAGATGGTCATTCATTTTTTTTAAGATTTATTACGAAAAAAAGTTCTGAAATGTAGAGAATCTATAATGTAAAATTTGAACTAAAATTCTTTAACTGCTATTTTGATACTTAAATCTATTTCTATCCATAAAGTTTCTGGCAGAACTTAACTATCTGAACTATAAACAAAACCTGCTTTTTAAGACAAAAAGTAAGATTTCTTTAATATTGTTTGATGGAGTTTGAAATATTTAAAAAAGAATTAGGCAAAAAAATCATATCTAAGACTATCGTTTGGTGTTTTTATTTTTCTTTTATCACAAAACAGAACGCTAGAATTAACTGTGAATGAAAAATTATGTTTTAATTCTAACGTTAATAAAAAGAATTGTTCACACATCTGAAAACCATGAATACAATAACAATTTTAAAATCAGCATTTAAAGACAATGCGAAATGGAACCGACAAACTTTCTTTTCAGGAAAAAGAAAATTTAAAGCATAATATCCAAAGAAAAAATGAATTCCAGCTAACATTTAAAACAGTGTAGGTAATTTTATGTGAATGCCCATTCAATCGAAGAATTTTGAGTTTTCGCGACCTCGAATGCTACTCAGAAAATAATAGTTTTAAATCTTAAGAACAACAAGATTATGCATTATAATTAACTGATTTTTGCATTAGTTTTTAAGTTGAAATTATTGCATATTCGTGCATTAAATTCTGAAAATAATTATATCCTGTAGTCTATAAAGAATATAAGCTCATTTATTGCTAAAAGAATTGCTACCTAAGTTGTAGGACTCTTCGACAAGGGTTTCGAAAACTAGTTGAGAGAGCATGTTTTTCGTTATTTTCGGTAAAATTATTTGTAAATGCTTGAAGTTGTAATTGAAATTGCGAAGCATGTATAAGTCAATTATTCGCATGAGTTCAACAACGCTTAATAATCGTCGGCTTGGGAGCATACTCTTATTATGTGAGCATTATTTATGGATATTGTTATGGTTGACTTCGCTCTGTCCACATACATCATACAACAAAACATAAGAAATTTTGATGTAGCAGCTAGAATCAAAATTGACATATGGTATTTTGTGACAAAATGGCGCCATGCGCACCAAGAAGAAAGAACCAAGGATGTAAAATAAACTTAGCTTTCGATTTACACAGAAAACTGATTCTCTGAAAAAGCCGTGTAAATTGAAATCGTGCAATTCGAATTCTCATACATTTTTCTTTGAATACGTAATATGAAACTGCATTATGCATTTTTTTTAAATTAGAGAATATGTTTTTAAGTAAATATTTATTATTTCTAACAAAATAATATTTTGAAGTCATCTCAAAGTTGTATAACATGATGAAATTCATAAATGTTAACAAAGCTTTAATTTATTTTATCTTCATTGGCTAGTAATGCGGCTTTCTGAACGCGCAGTGAAATCTTAAAAAAAATACCTTCTTAAGCATATTGGAACGTAAATTAATTTAAAGTTTTTCTTTAACTTCTAAATTCGAATAACGTTAATTTTTCAATTTAATTTTGAAAATTCAATCAAAGTTAAATTTCTAATATAGCTTTCCTGGAATTTTCATACTTCCGTTTGGCTCATCTTGCTAAACTGAAATTCAAGTTCCGTGAAAATGAAAGTTTTTCCATATTTATTTGAGCTTGTTAAATTGAAATCATGCAACGAAATGACGTATAATCGAAAATTTAACAAACAACTTTGATTATTACAATATTAACCCTCTGAACGGCTAGCTATTTTGATGTACTAGCTTTAAAGTCTTAAAAATTTGCTTTCGATGTGAATAATTGAATCTTTATTGTGTCTAATAAAGTCTCTGAAATCTTAAGAATATTTTATAGATGTTAGTTTAAGAAATTATACATACGAACATGGATTATCTGCCTTTGAACTCTATATGGGAAACGGAAAAATAGTGTAAAACGCTTATGGAGGGTTAATTCTACTAATGCAAATTCATTTAAAAGTATTAATTTTAAAGTTTTTAAAATAGCACTGGTATGGTAAGACTTAAGAACATGGTGCGGTTTCTCGCCAAACTGGGAAATTGCGCCAACCATCCAAAAAGTCGCCAAATATCCGCCATCTTGGATGGTTTCAAGATGGCGGCGATTTTAATGACAGCCATGGCAAAAAATGCAAATAGTACATAAAATTGGAAATAGTACATAAAATTGCAAATAGTACATAAAATTGTATGAAATTTACCATGAATTTTCTCAAATTCTGGCACAAATTAGAAATTCTGGCAAAGTTTTAGGGTTGCAAACAAAATGAAGAAGGTTACCACATTTGGCGAGGGAAAAAAATTCAACTTGGCAGACCGCACCTTGTTCTTAAGTCCAGCCGAAAAATCATACCTTTATGGCGTATCTTGAGTATTAATTATGCATATCTTATAAGATTTATGTGCATGCAGATAGGCGTTTAATTAGGAAAATCTTTAACCGTCGTCTGACGTCCTGATTTTTTGTGAGTATGAAATACATCATTATGAATCCAATTAAGTTCATAGAATGTTTTTTCACTATTCTTTTGACGAAAGAAATAAGTTCGAATATTTTCAATGGAGTCCATTGCTTCTTTAAAAGAAGGTGGGAGAAGATGGTGATGGCATAATTTTATGTTGTCTTCATCATCGGCTTGGTGTTAAGACCAAATACCAAAATCCATCCATCTAGTTTCTTGATTTTGTTAGCTATCGTGATCACGGATAGACAGACATTGTTCTAAAAATGCTGTTTTCAGATTCAGGAAGGTATAAAACATGAAAATTCATTAAAAATAGAATTTTTAGCATTTTTTTCATTAAAAATAGAATTAGCACCAGGCAATTTGTCTTCTATTAATTCATCAATTGTAAATGATTTCAAAGTCATCATATCAGTATCACAGTTAACATACTAGAAAGGAGGGAATTTTCGCACTTCAGAACGGCGCGAAAAGACGCATAACCGAAGTTTTGCGTCGTATAAACGAATTATTTTATCATTACATGAATACGAACGAATCGGGACTGTGATGAAATGACTTATAAATGTAAATGACGTATAAACGAGAAACTCAAAAAAGGTGCTTTACTGTACTTCCTCTTTGTATATAAGAAAGTAAAAACTTATTGAAATCTAGTAAGTAACATTTATGACCTATTAAATGGCATTGGTGCACATCAGTTTTTAAATCAGCAGAAGTGTTCTCCCCTAAACTTTCTCGTCTACTTCCCCAGAAAGGTGCTGTTTCCCCTCCCCCCGCGTGGATAAAAAAATTCGAACCTACTCTTACCCAGAATTCTATGACTATCAGAAGGTTTTTCATTATAGTGATTGAAAAATATCTAGGTAAAGAATCAAATTCAAAAATATGCGTACCGATTTTCCGCTCTTACCGGCTCAAGGACAAACTGACGTAATTCGCTCCATAGCTTTCGCGTGCACAGAAGATTGCTTCCAGTACGCATGCGCGTGGAGATGACGGATTCTTTTCAAAAGTAAATTATACAGACCGACAGACAGTCAACCCTTTGACGGATTTGGCCCAAAATTTTATACGGACCTACATTCATGACGATAAAACTGTGTATAAAATTTTATCCATCTGGCTTTTCAAGTTTTTGAATTATAGTGTTCAAATGAACGCGGACAGACAGAAAGACAGACTTCCCGTTGACGGATTTTTGTCCAAAATTTGGTAGAAACCTACAAATTATGTTTAAAGATCACACACCAAATTTCATCCTCGTAGCTCTAATAGTTTTCGAGTTATCGTGTTCACAGACAGACAGACACACAGACATAATTCCAAAATTGTGTTTTTCGGACTCAGGAAGGTCTAAAACGTGGAGATTCGTCAAAATCTGGAGTTCGAATTTTTTGAAGATTACAATACTTTCTCTTTGTATACTTCGTATACGAGAAAGTAAAAAACTATGCACTTCGTCTCGAAATAGATAACTGACTGAAGTTTCGTAATCGAATTTTTGCTAGGAAGGAAACGTGTAATTGGTTTCTTTCATAAAAATGGTTAATACAAACAATTTTAACGTTTCCTTTTTCATATCGAATTTAAACCGGCGTGCAGAATTAATTATTAGATGTTCATTTAATGACAATGTTTCCCTTACAACTATGTTTACTATCAGTTTTCCTAAGTGAAATTTTTTTCTCAAGTTTCCATATAAATATGCAGTTTCTATTTTTTTTAACGCGATAATGTATATAAGCTGGTTACTATCTGTAAAATGCATAACGCGGTATGCATGATGCGAAAATCACTGAAAAGGCTTTACGGGGCAGACTGTTACACAAAGAGTTACTAAATTTGGTAGGTAGTTACTTCTTGGGTATCACTACCCAAAAGAGTGAGTGCGCAGGAAGCATTAAGAAAGAAGAATTAAGAAAATATTCTTCAAAATTTTAAGTAACTTCGAAGCGTATTACAGCATAAAAATTATTTTTACACCACCTTAAAATGGCAAAAATTAGAATCTTACAAATTTTATTTCCGTGAATTTTTTTTTGTCTAATTTTAATAAATTTTTAAACATATTTTACAATAACTTTTTTATAGTTTTATTTGTTGCATTTAAGCACGCGCGCGTTGGAAGAGTATTACATATTTTTAAAGAACTATCGTTGTTGTATGATTAAGAGTAAATTTTTAAAAATAATTGACCGAGCGAAGAGGTTTCCTGTTTCAACGCGACCGTTCGGCATTTTGTCTGTTTGTCTTTTAATTCGCTTGTCAAATAGTCACGACCAAACGGTTGGTCGATTTTCTCACAATTTGGTATGAATTTTCCTTGAAGTCATTATAAACGACGTATATATGTAAGGATTTTTAGTTTTTGATTCCGTTTCAAGATGGCGGTCGTTCTAATGGTTTCAATGTTTAGCGAGTCAGCAGCGAGTTTAGCACCATTAAAACATTTGAGTCGTTTTTGTAATGGCGAGACCTTTAATTGTGATTTTGTTAATACTAATAAAAGCAGACATTTAATTGTAATTGAGTGAATACTGATAAAAGCAGAGATTTGTGCGAATAATTCACATTAGAAAATGGCTAATACTTTAAAGACTGCGATGAAGATCAGATCTTAGATCATTATTATCATCATCATCATCATCATCATTATCATCATCATCATCATTATCATCATCATCATCATTATTATTATTATTATCATCATCATCATTATTATTATCATCATCATAATCATCATCGTTATTATTATTATCATCATTATTATTATTATTATTATTATTGACGCGAAATCTAAAAATCATAGAACTTTTACTATAAAGACGAACGAATCAAGTGTTAAATATTGTTATGGTACGATGTTTCGAAGAAAAAGTTCGAATCTCCTTTGATTAATTAATTGATTAATTAATTTCATGAGTGTTGTCCATTGCAGACAACCATCTTGTGTTTGTTGTTGCTGTCCTCCTGCTTAGTTTGCGAGGCCTCCCTTCACAAGATGCTCATGATGTTGATGCATCCGCAAAACACCTGTCCTTCCAACTGTTGCCAGATGGTGCCGTGTCCCAAGCTAAAATGCCACCCCCACCAAGTGATGAAACGCAACGCCGGCTGGTGCGGGCGCTGCCCCGAGTGCATGACCCAGCTTGGTGAGTAAAAGCAAGTGCTTACTTTACCTTCTAAGAATATTCCAATTGTTTAAGGAAATATACACAAAATATAAGGCGCCCACGCTTTTATTCGAACCATGCATTTTATTGTATTCAGAAAAATCATTTTTTACTTTTGAGTTCATTTTGACGAAATTATAATGTGTAAACGTATTTTCTCATTTAGAGTACATTTTGAATAAAAGCTGATACCTTATTTTTTTATTTATTTATTTATTTTATTTTCTACTTTTTAGTGACGGTTGACACAAATACACACGACATATTAGGCATAGTAAACCAAATTCAATTAATGAATTCTCCAATATAAAACACATATTAAAATTATTATATACATATGTACAATTACATTTTAAAAATGATTTAATGATATCAACTTTCTGAAATATAAATCCGTAATATATTACGTGATAACTTACAATTATTATCAACAATGTAATAGAAAAAAAGAGAATTGATCTACACAACTTTCTCTTTTTGCTTTGAGTGCGAAACGTTTGCCGCACACGAAGTAAAAAAAAATCTGGTTGTTGGCGAATTCTAATAAAAAGTAAACCCAAGACTCGTTGAAACGCAAGCTACCTCATTCATCGGTGCAGCACCGGAAGTATGGCTTATTCTCTGTTAGCTTCGTGGTGTTGTTACAACCCTACGTAACGTCAGGTTACCACCTTCCAAACTTTATCGCCCAAATAATAATTTTAATATCATTTTGTTAGATCTAAAATAGGTATAGATTGCAATTTTTTTTTGTATAATATTGTATTGTCTCCGGAAACCCACAACTGTGCTAAATTTCAAAGCTGTAGCTCGATTGGAAGTGGATGAGAAATCGATCTCAAGATTTGAGGACAAGACACTCAAATTGAATAAAAGCTTATAATAAAAGCAAGGGCTTTCTTTGGTGGCGTTGGAAAAGTGATTTGCATATTATTATTCGGAAATTTTCTGTAAGACTAATTAATCAGAGGTTCGCAACCTGTGGATCTGTGCCCCTAGAGGTGCGTGGCAGTCCAGTTAGGGGTACGCGAAAGTGATGTTTAATGGTGGAAAACATAAAACATAAGGGATAAAAATTTTTAAAAAACAGTTATAGAATTTTTTCCCCTAAGTTTATGTGAAAAATGAAAGTTATGTATGTCTGAAAGCTTACTGGGTAGCCGTGAAAGTAACGTATACTTCCAAGAATTTAGTGTTAAAGCATTGAAATATTTAATACCTTTCACGAACACAAAACTTGCGGAAAAAACATACTTAATGTTTAGGGAAAACTAGGGATACTTGACCCTACTTTTACTTTTTATTATATTTCTCGAGTATTTAAATTTTTAGTATCATGAAAGGATTTGTTTTTAAGAATGAGATACATATTTATGCTAAATTTATATCTCATTTAATCATAAAATAAATATATTATATGAAATTTCGTAGGGTCAAGTAGCCCTAACCTTAGCAATACTTGACCCTAAGCTAGGGATACTTGATCCTACATGCAAAACGTACTTAAATTCTTCTGATAATTTGTATGTACGCGAAATTCAGAAATTGGGTTAAAATTACTGAATTAAAAACGTCTTTATTATCAAATAATATTAATGAAACTAATATTAAAAATTAAATAATTTGGTTACTATTAAACGCACTTGTTATTAACATAACCTAGTTAATAAATTAAATTCGTTAAGTCATTGCATTAAAGCTAGTTATTAAATTAAATTAGTTCAAAATTTAATATTCAATTAAAATATCGATTTAATTAAATGAAAAAAATTACAGCAATGGAACTGGAAGCCTAGCAAAGTCATTAGTGCGTTGAAGAATTGTCGGATTTGAAAAATTAAAAAAAAAAAAAACAGAATAGCATCAAAACTCAAAAAAAACCAAAAAAATGTCGTATAAAACAACAGTTATAATTAACAAAATTTAACAAAGATATTAACTATAAATTAATTAGGCAAAAATTAATTAAAACTCTTTGTATTATATAGAATGGCGCAAATGCAGCTATTTCTAATATAATACAGAAACAAATAATAATAATAATTTTTACCTTTTAATTTTTATTTCTATTATTTGTACAAAACAGGAAATTTAGAAGCTTAATAGACTTACTTCTAGCAAAAGAATAAAAGCAAAAGAATAATAATATATTTTAGGAGAAAATTCATATCAAGATAGAAAGACAAACTCAACAAAACTGGCGAAACGTTAAATAAAACCAAACGATGACAAATAGTTCGAGTAAAATATTTTTATTAAAATAATAAATAATAAATCTTTCTTTCTCAGGAGAGGAAAAAATAGATTAATTAAATTTCAATTCTTTTTAAATTCTTAATAAAATAATTATTTGCATTATTTGAAATTATCATATCAAAAAAATTA
>BGPR01046189.1:0-12108 GCA_013235015.1 Araneus ventricosus | reverse complement strand
TAGGCGTCGGAACGAAAGGAGAGTCATCAGGTGTTTCGTTAGATATATTAAACGTTTCGAGTTGATGCGATATGTCCTCCATTTCGGATAACGTATTGATTTCAGCCATGGTCGAAGATGTTTGCAGGTGGGTGATTGAGATGAAATGAAGCTGTGGCCAAGGCTGGTGGCCTTTTATACCCAGCAAAAAAAAAACAATTTTTCAAGGTCATGTGTGAGATGAATTTTGAAACAACCTCCTGATCATGGCAGCTATTATTCCTAACGTATTCGAGTGTTGTTCCATAAACACTTTTTTCCATTCGCTTAGTTCAGATTTGAACAAATTTTTCCATTCACTCAGTTCCTTTTCTATCGTCAAATATTTCGCTTCCAACGACACATGTTCAATTTTTAAAGCGTCTCTTTCCTCTTCTATCTTTCCTTTTTCCGCTTGCAACTCGGAATATTTATGTTCCCACCGAGCATTGATACGCGTTTTCATCATTTCTTCCTTTGTCTTGATTTGCTTCATCATATTTTGTTGCTTGGGCGACAACACGTACAATTCCCCTCGGATCGATTGAAACGTGTTGCCCTTGCTGGCCTGATACGCGTGCCATTCGTCAATCGTCAAGTCCAGTAATTGCTGGTTGTTTACTTTGAATTACAGTTTTTTATCGCCATACATGTGGTACCAGGCAGACGACAGCCCACGTCATTCCCGCCGCGCCTCTAGCGGATCTAAGGAGAACTTGTCAGTTGACGTTCTGACATCGAGACGGGATGTTCGAAAAAGACGCCTGCTCCAAAAGACACTTCTAAAGACGAAAAGATGTGTGTGACTCTTCAACGATTATTACTTTGTGTTCGTGTGTTTAACATCTGTACATAGCTAACCATTTTATTGATCATCTAACTGTAAATCTAAACGATCATTAAATCTTTTCATTTTAAAGAAGCAGTGTTTTGTTGGCCATCCCTGACACCCACAATTCAGAAGTGGGATGAAACGCAAAAAGTTTTGACTATTAATATGGACGAATGGACATGACGCAATAATTCAGTGAAGTGTGAAATAATTCTCTAGACTGTGAGAATTTAGCGCAGTAATAACTTAAACTTTGTGACAAAAAAAACTGTGAAAGTGGACATTAAGTTGATGATTTAAGAAACCGGATTATATCATTTCTTCTGAAAGGGGTAAGTAGCATTCATTTTGTTAAAATGACTACTTTAAATGATATTCAAGAAATTAGCACTGCATTGAAGAATTTTAAAGCAAAAAAAAATAAAGATTTTGCATAAATTCCTTTTCCTTTCTCTTGGCGACAGATCAAGTCGAAAGAGAATACGTCAATTTATTGGATTTGATTTTCAAGTCGACAGTGAGAAATTTAAAGAAAAGTTAGGAAGTGTAGATGAGTTATTTTCGCTGAACGAACTCATTACGATATGTAATATTTTAAATATTTCATTTGATGGCGCAATGCCGGAAGTATCAAAAAGAATTCTTTCTTTCTGGTGTAACCTTGAAGCGTTAGCTGAAACTTCGCGGGCAGATATTGATGAGTCAGACTTGGACGAAGAAACGGCAAATGATTTCGAAAAAGAAAATAAAAAAAGCGATTCTTTCGAAGGTGAAAGTTCAAATAAAAGAGATTTTTCCATGCAGTGTGAAGCGCAGTGTAATATGCAGTGTTGTGATGTGCAGTGTGATGCAAATAAGATTTATGATATGCAATTTGTTGATAAGTGTAGAAGCTCTGTCGTTCAGAATACTGTTATAAATTATTCCGATATCGAAAGTGCCATTTCTAAATTTAATGCAGAATCGCATGAAAATATAGCTTATTGGTTAGACCACTTTGAAAACATTTCCCAATTGTTTAGTCTGTCAGACTTACAAAAGTTTACCTTTGATAAAAGGTCGCTTGGCGGAACTGCTGCTCTTTTTGTAAGAACGGAACCACAAATTAATTCGTGGCAAAAATTGAAACAAGCGTTGATCGATGAATTTTCTTTTGAGATAAATTCAGCTCCTTTGCATGAACTCTTGAGTAAAAGAAAAATGAGAGATTCTGAATCCGCTCCAGAATACTTTTTAAAAATGAAAGAATTATGCAGTTCTGGTAAAATTGAAGATGCCGCTTTAATGTATTATGTGATTAAAGGTATCAATGATAGGCAAGAAAGCAAAGCAATTTTGTACGGATGTAAGAATTTATTTGAATTTAAAGAAAAACTTAAAGTTTATGAAGTAATAAAGAGAGATTACGAGAAAAGTAAAGCCGTTTTCGATAAAACCAAAGCAAGATATGATTCAAATCTTAGATTTAATTCTTTTGATAAATTAAAATCGAAACAAGGGCATGATGATAGATTCAACTCTAAAAACGAATGTACAAATAAAGTAAAAGCAAGTGGTGGGTTTGAAAGAATGAAATATAATAATTTTGAATGTCGCAAGAGTAAATTTTGTTTTAACTGTGGTGACCCAAATCATATCTCACGATTCTGTGTACATAAGGATAAAGGATTTAAATGTTTTGAATATGGAGCCTTCGGACATAAAGCTTCAGAATGTGATAAAACGAAGTCTAAACCAGAAGTAGCCACCTTAGACGTTAAATTCAAACCATGGCTTCACAATAAAGTAACAATTGAAGATATAAGCGTTAATTCACTTATCGATACTGGAAGTCAAGCGACATTGCTTCGTAAATCAGTGTTTGATAAGTTAAATATGTGTAAATTGTACCCATTGAATCTCTCTTTAAGTGGATTTGGTAAATGCAAAGTAAACCCATTAGGTTATTTTAAGGGTAACATTAAAATTGATGATTTCAAGAGTAATGCAGATATATATGTTATAGAAAATAATGTTATGTCTTATGATGTGATTGTTGGTATGAATGTATTAATGCAAGGTGAGACGGTAATTAATGAAAATGGAATTGTGATTAAAGAAAAATTTCAGCGTATAGAGGAAGTTGACTTATTATCCGTCCTACCAATTGATGTAACCCCTAACGAAGTTGAACTAAACATTGGACCTGACATTCCAAATATTTTTAAAGATAAGGTACAGCAATCAATTTTAAATTACGTACCGCACAAAACGAAAGCAACAAATGTTGAATTGAACATTTTGGTAAAAAGTAATGAACCTATTTCCCATCAGCCTCGTAGATTACCATTTTCAGAGAAAAAAATTGTCCAAACCCAAGTAGCTGAATGGTTAGAACAAGGGATTGTAGAACCATGTTCTTCAGAATACAGTAGTCCAGTGGTAATCGTCCGAAAGAAAGATGGAACCCCTCGAGTTTGCATTGATTATAGGAAACTAAATAAAGTCGTTGTAAAGGATAGATTTCCCCTCCCATTAATCGAGGATATTTTAGACAGATTGCAAGGATCAAGCGTCTTCAGTACTATCGATCTTAAGAATGCATTCTTCCATGTTGATGTAAACAAAGATAGTAGAAAATATACCTCTTTCGTCACCCATGAAGGCCAATATCAATTCCTTAAAGTGACTTTTGGATTATGTAATTCTCCAGCCGTGTTTCAAAGGTACATTAACACCATTTTTCGACCTTTAATTAATGATGGTATTGTTCTCCCGTACTTGGATGGCATCATCATTTTATCTTCCTCATTTGAAGAAGGAATTGAACGAGTCGAACGTGTTCTAAGCATTGCTAGTGAATATGGACTAGAGATCAACTTGAACAAATCTCATTTTTTGAAGAAGCGCATTGAATTCTTGGGCCATGTCGTTGAAGACGGTAAAATCTTCCCATCTACTCTAAAAACTAAAGCTGTCCTTAATTTTCTGGAACCAGCTAATCTAAAACAAATTCATAGTTTCTTAGGACTCACCAGATATTTTCGAAAGTTTATACCAAAATACTCCACTATTGCCAGACCATTAAGTGATCTCTTGAAGAAAGACCGAAAGTTTAAATTTGGTGAAGAGGAAAGAATCTCATTTAACCAGTTAAAATTAATGTTAGCTGAAAAACCTGTATTAAGAATTTATAACCCTAATTACGAAACTGAATTGCACACCGACTCTAGCTTAGAGGTATACGGAGCTATTTTAATGCAGAAATCCCCTGATGATAAAAACTTCCAACCCACCTATTACATGAGTAGGAAAACAACAGACGCCGAGAAGAAATATTCTAGTTATGAACTTGAGGCTCTTGCTGTGATAGAGGCAGTAAAGAAATTTCGTGTTTACCTATTAGGAATTCCTTTCAAAATTGTAACAGACTATTCCGCGCTAGAAAAAACTATGCAAAAAAAGACTTGGTTACTCGCGTTGCACGTTGGGCTTTATTGCTGGAAGAATTCGATTATGTCATTGAGCATCGTTCTGGTACACGGATGACTCATGTTGATGCCCTAAGTAGTTCTCCCATAGACATATTTTGTATCTCATTTGATAACATCTTACCGAGATTAAATTCAGCTCAAGATAATGACAATGAAGTAAAAGCAATAAAAGAATTATTAAGAATTTCTGCTTACGAAAACTATCGCGATCGAAACGGAATTTTTTATAAATTTGTTGAGGGTAAAGAATTAGTAGTTGTGCCTGACAGTATGCAAACCGAAATTATAAGAAATGCACATGAAAGAGGACATACTGGAGTAAAATACACCGAGAAACACCTACAAGACTATTATTACATCCCCAAACTTAGACAAAAAGTAGAGAAGATCATATCCAACTGCGTCCATTGCATCCTGATAAATCAGAAAAGAGGAAAGAAGGAGAGTCTTCTGCACCCTTTACAAAAAGAAGATACGCCGTTGCACACGTATCATATCGATCATCTTGGACCTTTGGAGAGTACGAATAAAAATTATAAATATGTTTTGGCATTCATCGACGCATTTACTAAATTTGTATGGATTTATCCTACAAAAAGCACAACATCATCTGAAGTGATATCAAAGTTGGAAATTCAAAAACCTGCGTTTGGAAGCCCTTTCCAAATAATCTCTGATAGAGGTACAGCTTTTACCTCTGGTGATTTTCCCGATTATTGTGCCAAAGAAAAAATAAAACATCATGCAATTACAACTGGAATGCCAAGAGCCAATGGACAGATTGAACGTATCAACCAGACCATCATATCAGTTCTTTCAAAATTATCCCTAGAAAATACAAACAAGTGGTATAAGTTCACAAATGAACTACAGCAAACGATAAATTCCACCTATCAACGAAGTATCGACACCAAACCTTTCGAATTGCTTTTTGGTACTAAGATGAATATCGGAGGCTTAGATAAGCTCAAAGAAATGGTCGAAGCTGAATTCCAAGCCAATTTTGAAACTCAAAGAGAAAAACTAAGAAAGCATGCGAAGCAGCAAATCTTCAAGATTCAAGAAGAAAACCGGAAAACGTACAATTTAAGAAGACGAGAACCAAAACCCTACAGAGTTGGAGATCTTGTTGCCATCAAAAGAACTCAGTTTGGGCCACACCTGAAACTTAAGCCGAAGTATTTTGGACCCTACAGTATCACTAGAGCAAAAGGAGGAAATACCTACGACGTCATCAAAGAGGGAAACCACGAAGGACCCAATTTTACGACAACATGTGCTGAATACTTGAAACCCTGGAACACGATGTCGGAACTCTAATATCATGAACTCTTCTTTCTTTTTCAGAACTTTGAAATCTTCGATTTCTGCTGTGTTTCTTTTTCTCTCTGTTTTGTTTGTATAATTGCAGTGTCGTCTGGAGGACCAGCCGAATCCAGGAATTCCGAGATTGTGGTGCCAGGCTGACGGCAGCCCACGTCATTCCCGCCGCGCCTCTAGCGGATCTAAGGAGAACTTGTCAGTTGACGTTCTGACATCCAGACGGGATGTTCGAAAAAGACGCCTGCTCCAAAAGACACTTCTAAAGACGAAAAGATGTGTGTGGCTCTTCAACGATTATTACTTTGTGTTCTTGTGTTCAACATCTGTACATAGCTAACCATTTTATTGATCATCTAACTGTAAATCTAAACGATCATTAAATCTTTTCATTTTAAAGAAGCAGTGCTTTGTTGGCCATCCCTGACACCCACATACATATACACATAAAAGTCCGTTTCCTCGTCGGTCGGTTCGTACTGTTTCTCCACGGGAATCACACAATTTTGAAATTTCCATCTCGTCTTGCGGATCGGTACGGCCCATTTCGTATAAGGACTCGATCCGTCTCGCACTTCAACTTCAAACTCTTCCCAAGTGATCACGTTCTTATTTTTATTTTGCTCCGACAGCAAATCTTCGATTCCACCCAGAAACAACGTGGAAAGAAACGCTACGGCATGTCTGTAGACGGGGCGATTGATACAAAAATGAGACAAGGTCTTTTTCAAATCGGCATCGTCGTCGGGTATGCCACGATTGCAAGACGCTCTCGGTCGACTCACGTACACGATCGTTCGAATCAAATGAAAAGCGTTTTTGATCTGCCTGGTGCGTTTAATCTTTGCCCCTTTCTCTTGCAAGTCGTACATTACTTTTTCCTTCCAAACCTTATCGAAACCACCAGTCTTGTCAAAAGCCACAATCATGTGTCGATGCGTGTGAGGTCGGCAGTTTCTATCTTTCAAACCATCGCACAAGCACCAATACGCTAACACGACGAATTTATCATGAATCTTACGCATTTCCCGCACGAACGTTTCAAACCCATAGTGTTTCAGCATGATGTGATACCAAGTCAAGTCCTCCTTCAAATATTTCTATACGATCGCGTACACGTCGTTACACAAACCGTAGCGTGCGTTCAATTCCACTCCGTTTGGCGCCCTCCACATGTCGGGCTTTTCGAAAACCGAATCGTAAAACCCCACGTATTCGCTCAATCGATCTTTGACACGACTGCGCATATCGCGAGGATAAGGCCGAAACTTTCTACACGCGTCGTCGCACAGTGGGATAGTATCGCAAGGCATTTCTTCTACGTCGTATTTTCGAATGCGGGTGTCATCCACAAATTTCTGTAAGCATTCAATCTTGTGTGCCATGTTCTCTCGTCGTAATCCTTTTGTCAGCGGGTGCTTCCGAAGCAGAAAACACAGTCTCTGAGTTTATTTAAACCGTGACGTTTCGGTGCATGATCGTTGTATAATTCGACGAGAGTCATTTCTTCCATGCAGCCGGGACAACGGACGCGAACGTCTGAATGCTTTTGTAAATGCTTGTAAAATGTTGTTTTAGACATGGAGGAGCCTTAAAGGAGGTGCACGGCGGTTCGGAAGCAATGCGAGGCGAGCAATGTGGTGCAAGTAACGTGGCGAAGACGCTTGTAGGCGGAGTGGAGAAGGCTGGAGATGCTTGCAGGTGGGGTGTCGATCGTGATATGAGCCAGTGGCCCGAGGTCGCGAGATTTTATAGACGCTTGTGGGGATAACGTGACCAGTAGGAAAAAATCACAACCACGAAAAAAAAATTTTTACTTGGCACTGTGCCAAGTTACACATTTCAATACATCACCATACTCTTACATACACTTGGAACACGTGACCAGAAACAACCAATCAGAAAAGGTTTTAGGGTCCCGGTTGAGGGTACCGAAAAGGAGCAAGGACAGTATTAGGTAGACACCTTTTCGTTTCTGGTTATCTACCTAAGGCTATTTATAATTGTTTTTTTTGATGACGTCATCATTTATTTTTTTTATTTTTATTTTTATTTCATGACGTCATCATTTTTCTTTCTCCTTTTTCTTTTATCTCACCCCTTTTTTCTGCGCATGCGCTCTCCCCTCGTTGGTCACGTGACCTCATCCGAAGGGTCTATAAAGCCACCATCCTCGGTCATCGGCTCATTTCGTTTCGACCACCCGACCTGCAAGCCTCTCCAATCTTTGGCTCTAATACACTACTCTTTACGACGCCAACGCGACACGTGACTAAACGTAGGCTGCCTTTTGACTCCTTCGAAGCCTTTCAGCTACCGTCTTTGGGGAGACACACGACGACAAGACCCCTTCATTTTGAATGTGTCATCCATAACGTTAAGCCCAATGAATTGCATTGCAAATGACTTTGATAATTCACCATAGGTATGTATGTTAAAATGTCCATGTCTTTCATAATTGTCAAGCCACCGAGGTTGGTGATGAATGGACACAAAAAAAAACGGGGAGAATGCAGAGACCAATACAGCCAAAGAAAACTCTATTTGCCTCTGCATTCTCCCCGTTTCATTTGCCAATTTACAAATGTCTTTCATAATTCTCAAACCACCGAGGTCGGTGATGACTCGACACAAAAAACGGGGAGAAAGCAGAGGACAAATAGAGCCGAAAAAAGACTCTATTTGCCCTCTGCATTCTCTCCATTTCTTTTGCCATCCTACAACACACAAGCAAACAATGCGGATGGACATTGCTTACCTAGAAGCAACTCGGCTCCTTTGACAAAAAAGACAACACATGTTAAAGTTTTAAAACATGCACAATTCCAGTGCAGATTTATTGATGATATTTACAATATTTACAGATGAATATGTACAATAAGGTGAAGAATATTTAAAATTGTCGTCGAGGAAAGTTTTCACCCATTTGATCATAATCGTAATGATTGAATCTCTTTTTGCACCACGTGCAGTTTCTGGTGCCTCGTTGCATCAAGCTCTTCACGCAGGTGATATGGTATACGCATTCGCAAAACAGTTCGATTCCGTCTCGTCTCTTTCTAATCTTTAATCCACAATGCGTACACTGGAATCTTGGTCTCTTGTCTGTGCACTGGGGGCAGGATGGTGTCTCTTGAATCCTGTAGCGTTTCACGAGGCATCCCAAGTGAAACTTGTGCCCGCAGGCTAGAGTCGTATCTGTTTTCGTTAATTTGCCGTGGTGGCAAAAACCACAATAAAAGGGTTCTCTGCAGTGTAAGAACATGATATCATCCTTTTCGTTAGACATTTTTGGTTAGAGTAAGCAAGAGGAGAAGCTAGATTTGTTGAAGCTAGAATGACCCTACAAAATATGTCTCCTTCTTTTATATGCATGAAACGACATGTCACAGGATGCAAAACAATTTGAGGATTTGTTATCGTTTCCGCCAGATGACAACGTGCAAACGAACCTTTCTCGCTGGGAGGATATATATTTCTCCAAATGGAACCTGGTCAAAGGAAACAGATACCATAAAAAAGACGCCTTTTCAAATCAGCCCAGTGGAAACAACACAGGATATATATTTCTCCAAATGGAACTTTAAAGGATGGGCCAGAAAAAAGACGTCATAACCTTGTCGAATCAGCAAAACAGGATATACATATTTTTCTCCAAATGGAACGTGTTATGAAAGGAAAACGTCATTTTTTTTTTAAAATCAATAATCCTGTTTCTAGAATATATTTTGAGAATATCGTTTCCCGCCAGACACCACTTCTGAGGCTGACGTGGGTTTACGAAAATGATTTCCCTGTCGACATAACAGGATGTCATTTGAAGGTCACGTTGGAATATTTCAAAGTTCTTTTTCAATGTGCAGCCACCGGAGGTCGAAGAATGATCAGGGCCGGGAGAATGTAGAGGACAAATAGATGAAAAAAAAGACCCTATTTGCCCTCTGCATCTCCCCATTTCTTTTGCCATCATACAATGCGGATGGATAGGTTTCTACCTGGCCTTTGACAGAAAAGAAACACATGTTAAAAGTACTTAAAACATGCACAATTCTCGTGCAGATTTATTAAAACTATATTTACAAAATATTTACAAGTGTAATCAATGTATATTGAATAATTTTCACAAACGCTGTTTGAATATGCACTTTCATCTACACACATGTCGTGGCTTCTAGAAGTCGACCTCTAGGAAATCGCACACCAAGTGTCTTATTTCTTTTGGCAAGTTCTGATACACGCGCCCTCGTTCAAAACAAATTTTTTTGAATCCTTTCTCGAATGTTGATGGGTAAACCACACAGGCAGCATTAATGCACATCCCAAATGACTCAGTAGCTCTTCTGGGTCAATTCCGATACCATTTCTCTTAAACAGTCTTTGTTAAATTTAGGTTCACACCGGAGCTTGATGGTTTCCTGTTAAAGGGTGGTCATCGCTGTAGCAGTATCCACATCCATTAGGGCTTTAATTTTGTCGAGACAATTATAAGCTTATTTCTACAGAGAGGCAAAACTCAAGAGAAAATTAGCTAGAATAAAGTTGTCAACGTGTCTCCTTTTTATATGATGTAAAGCCTTATCAAACATTACACTATTAGGAAATTTCTGAAATGTTTTAGAATCTGCTCGCGCAATATCCTGATGGGAACTTAAATTCATTAATTAGAATTGTTATTTGCTTTATATAGATGTCAATGGGAACTCATCAAAGGAAACGATTTTCAGACGTCATAACCTTTTCGCCCAGAGGAAAACAAAACAGGACATATATTTCTGAAATGGAACCCATCAAAGGAAACGGACGTTACGCAAGCAAAGGTCCTGCTGTGCGATAGGAAAATCTTTTTCGAGAAGGTTCCCTCAAAAGTATTATTTGCACGGAGTGGAAGGGAAATCACGTTTCATAGAATCGTCTATAAACTTTCGAACATTTTTGCAAATTGTCGCGTCCCGATAGAGTCCATCTGCTTTGGCCTTGAATCTTTCCGTTTCTCTGCATATAAAAGTCGAGACATATTTGACAACTACACTTAGCTTAACGCTTCTTGGAGCTTTTGATTTTGAAGGACTATGACTACTCTGGCGAGAGTTGTTACGTGGTTTCACGTACATTGTTTCCACATGAAAAAATGCATGTGCTCCTGCAGAGATTGGATGTCCAAGTACTGCCCCGAGGAATACCAGACAAAGAGCGCAAGACCTCTGGTCACGATAAACAACACCGATCAGCAAAATGTGTCTCTTGGTGACTGGAGGGTAAAATGGTTAGCGATAAAATTCCAAAGTTACCTACGAATTTTATCGGACAATACACCAGAGAAGGCAGAACAAAGAGTGAGTAGATTTTATCCCAAGAGGTCGCTCGTCGCGGTCAAGGGCTGAGGGAAAGAGTTGTCATTTCTCGAGGACTCGGACTCACGTCGGAGCTGAATTCCCGAGGTGATGCCGCAATGTCTCCAAATATGCGGCTCTCCAATTTAAAAGTGTCTCCTTACGACTATGGCATAGTGGTAAATATAACGACAGTTGTAGTCGAGCCATAGCGTTATTATGAGATATATCGGTGCCGCAAGTCTTGGTGGACGAGCCCAAGTGCCTTCGGAGCCGAAGGACGATTACGGAGTCCGGATGATTTTGAGAGTCAACGATTTCATGCAGCCCAAGCAGGACGAACCCAATTCCCCGAGCCACAGGTTATTGTTTTAAATTTGAAAGTCCAATGAAAAGTCATCATAAAATGCTTGTAATCATCCACTGTTTGTATTCACCCTTGTAAATATTCATCAACATTGTAAATATTTATTCAATAAATCTACACCAGAATTCAGTTTTAAAAATTCAAAATGTGTTGTCTTTTCTTTGTCAGTTGAGCCGAGCCTATTTTAGGTGAGCAATGTTCATCCGCATCGTTTGCTTGTAGGATGCATAAAGAACGAGGAGAATGCAGAGGCAAATGAAACTCTATTTTTTCTCTGCTTTCTCCTCCATTTTTGTGTCGATTATCACCGACCTCGGTGGTTTGAGAATTATGAAAATACATGGTCATTTTTTTTTTTGTAAGATGGCAATGAATGGAGAATGCAGAGGCAAATAGAGTTTCTTTTTTCGGCTCTATTTTGTCTCTGCATTCTCCCTGATTTTGTGTCGATTCATCACCGAGGATGGTGTTTCAACTTTGAAAACATGGTCAATTTTAATGACTCGTTATGACGATACATTGAAAAAGGGCGTCTGGTAGCTAAAAAAGACTTTTAATTTCCAGAATGGGTGGATCTTGGTCAACAACGTTTGCTACAAACAACGTGTCTTATCGTTTCGTCGTTTCATCAAAAGATTGTAACGAAATGACGCTGTGACTTTATATAACAACGAATTGAAAGTGCGATGAAGCTGTCGTAGAAAGTTTGAAGATGCTTTGCAGGTGGGGTGGTCAAACAAAATGAAGCAATACGTACTGAACGAATAA
>BGPR01046188.1:0-12108 GCA_013235015.1 Araneus ventricosus | reverse complement strand
CGTGCTTCCCAGTAAATGTTCATATAGCTGTGGTTTCATCGAATAAAACAACCAAGGGCAGAGTCTTGAAAGAAAAGTTCATACATGGAATGTTGTATGTAGCTTCTTCCAGAGCAAGATCGAGGGCGTTGTGTGTAGGTTTTCTTGTAATTGATACAAGAAACAGGGAAAAATTAAATCACTAAATAGGGTTTACTGAAAATGTTGTTTTACCATATGGTTTTACTTTGAGGACTTCATGTATGTAGTGTATCTTGTTTCATGTATTACATAAAAAGAATACATCCCGAGGCGTCAATCTACTCCTGCATCAGAAAGTCAGACAAAAAGTAATTCAGAATAGAATCATTCATTCTGCGTTTCGCAATGATACGGTATAATTTTTAAAACAAAATAACGATTTTTTGTATTTAAAAAAAAAAAGTTGATGACGATAAGTTTTTGCATGCAGAATGTTTGAACCGCTCTTTTCTCTTTATTTACTTAGGAGAGAATGTTGGGCATGTGTCACATGACCTCACTTCTACTCTCTGCCAGGAAATGATGCATTATTTGAGATAGGCTGTGCAATGCCGGGCCACACAGCTAGTATTTTTCTTACAATATGTTTTTTTCATGCATCTTGTACGTAACAAGGTACAGAATGACAATCCAGCAAATCATGTCAAGTAATGTACTTTTGTAACATATAAGTATTAAAACTGAAAAATATATTTTTTATATGGAAAATATGAAGTAAGATTTTTTTTACTTATTTTTAATATGTTATGTACATTATTTTACAGCATATGATTTTTTTTTCATAAAAAAAGGTTCAGCGAAAGGTTAATATTTTTCAGTTGCACATAAAATACAGGGTTATTCAAAATGAATCATCCGATTTCAAAATTCCATATTTTCAAAAATAAACAACACAGAATGATAAGTAATACATGAATACAAAGGAAAAATATGAAAGTTTTATATTGTGAACAATAGATGGCACTTGTGTGTTCTTTGTGAAGCTATTTCACAAAAGTTGTTTTAGAAACTTTTCAGAGGCATAAGTGATAATGGAATCCACAGAGCAGAAAGCTTTTTGTGTGCTGTCGTTTGTGCGATGTGGATCTGTAACTACCATTCAGCGTGGATTTCATAAAAAGTACCAAATTAATCCACCTACAGCTCAGAGTATTCGAAGGTGGTATCATCAGTTTGAGAACAGTGGATGTTTTTGTAAAAGGAAAAGAGGAGAGCGACAGGCATATCTGCAGAAAAAGTTGAAAGAGTGAGAGACCCTTTTCTACAAAGCCCAAAGAAATTGACTGTTTGCACCAGTCGAGAATTGGGAATTCCTCAGCCTACTGTTTGGCGAGTGTTAAGGAAAAAATTGTGTTACAAACCATACAAATTGCAATCCTTGCAAGCACTGAGGCCTAGTGATAATGAACATCGATTGAATTTTTGTCTCTACGTGCTAGATGCTATGGAAGGGGATGATATTTGCACTTGACTTGTTTTCAGTGATGAGGTCACTTTCCATTGAGTGGGAAAGTGAACCATCATAATGTGCGCATGTGGGGCTTAACAAATCCTCATACCTGGATTAAACATGAACGGGACTCACCGAAAGTGAACGTTTTTTGTGCGATGTCTGTATCAAAGATTTATGGACCATTCTTTTTTATGGAAAAAAAAGTCACTGGCAGTACCTATTTGGATATCTTGGAAATCTGGCTTTTCCCCCATATAAAGGAAGATCTCTCCAACTTCGTTTTCCAACAAGATGGGGCACTACCTCACTGGGCTACAGAGGTTCGTTGTTTCCTTAACACGGAGCTACCTAGCAGTTGGATCGGTCACAGCGGACCAGATGACTTGATGTTACACAGCTGGCCACCTACGTCACTTGATATGACACCATGTGATTTCTTCCTTTGGGGGTTTGGAAAAGATAAAGTTTACGTGCCACCACTACTCACAAATTTATGTGAACTTAAACAACGAATTTCTGCTGCACAATCACTTACTAGTGACACTTTACAACATGTTTGGCAAGAATTTACATACCGTCTTGACATTATACGTGTAACTAAAGGAAGTTATATCGAAAACTTGTAAAAAAAAACCTTCCATATTTTTCCTTTGCATTCATGTATTACTTATCATTCTGTGTCGTTTATTTATGAAAATATAGCATTTTGAAATCAAATAATTCATTTTGAATAACCCTGTATTTTTTAATGTAATTATCTGTCTAAATTTTCAGTGACCAATAATAAAGCATTACTTAAACTTACTTTGAGGAATTGGCCGTATTATATCATCTCTAGAGGCATTTATAAAATTGCCCTGGTCTCTTTCTAATAAAGTCAATCTAAAAATAATTAAAAAATTTATCCAAATATCTAGTTTTTAACACTAAAAATTATTCAACATCCTAATAATCTGACACACATATAAACCAATTAACACAAATGTTAATAATTTTTAAAATATTTTGTTTTTAATCATTATATCAGAAAAAAAAATAAAAAGATAATAAGGCAATTTACTTATATTAATTTTTAAAGGGATGTTTTGAAAATGCTTCACTGCTCAACATTTTCAATATTAATGGGATAGAGTTGTGACCAGCAAATGCTTCGGTGACTAAATTTAAATCTATGCATATATAAATCTGTATGCAGTGGTGGCTCGCCAGCTCAGAAACGAGCAGTGCTGCAAAAATTTTCGCTGGTACTGGGTTTCTGAACAATGTTCAAATCCAGTATAATGTGACCTGCATTTCTTTATATTCAATTTTTTGCTCAGCGAAAGCTGTGAAAATAAAATTTTTTTTAATGTCTGCTATGTTCAGCTTTTCTTATTTCTAATAATAAAAATTGATCTCTCCTTATAAAAATTTTCAACTGAATAATATTTTAGAAAATCATCTTCAAATTTTTTCGAAAAGTGATTTTTAACAAAAAAGAAAAAAACCTGAATATTCAATCATCATGTTCCCTTATCAGAAATATGTCTGATGAGGCAACATGAAGCGAAACAGAAACCCATTCACAGCCCATGAGAGAAGGCAAAGAAAAGCCAAATAAGGAAGCGAAAGTCCCGCGCCAAACCACGTCTGCAAGGAATGCAGACTAGATACGTGTAAAATCAAAGGGAGAAAGGGTAGCTCTTTTCTGCCAATTCATCACTCAGCATTGCTTTGTGAGCAAATTTTGCTGTTTTTTAGGGCAAATCACTTTGCTGCTCTTGCCTGTGTCTCTCTTACTTGTTGATTCATTTTCCATCTTCCTTTTATGTTTTTATTGCTTTTTTTTTAACATTTTCGTTGATCATTGAACTCTCAAAGTGGAAAAGGAAGCTCTAAATGCAGTCCTAATGGACGAGCCACCACTATCAGTACGTGTCAACATCTTAATCAAACTTTGTAGCTTTTAATGTCTAGTGGGGCATGCGAGTTCCAAATAAAATGTCTACTGTGTCATATTTGTCAAATAGCAAATTCTACAAAATTCCAAAAATTTTCATTGAAGATTTTAAGCATAGGAGGAACGAAAAATGCAAAGAAAAGTATTTATATTATTTTCAACATTTCGTCAACAAAGCAGACCGCAAATGGTTAAAAATTAATTCAAAAATTTGATTACATTGTACATCATTAATTTTCATCTGGCCATTTAAGATGTTTTAATTTAATTACTTTAATAACAATTATATATAATCCAATGGCTGCAAAAAACTCTAAACGAAAACAAACCATGAACAGTAAAACATTTATATCTCAACAGCGCAAATAACATCTACTATTCAGCGTTTATAAAACAACCGACAACTATGTATTCATATTTGAAAGCCTATTTTGCTACTTTGACGATGGCGTAACCTTGCTCTGTTATCCTCTAGTTTTCTTTCAGCAGCTCTTGCAGCAATCTAAGGAAAAGAAAGACTCATCATCATATAAAATATATTCTTTTCCATTTTATTTTTAAACTAATTCTTGTTAATATCATCCTTAAACAGACATTTTTTTCTTGCTCATTCAAATTTTATGAATCTGCTGAAAATTTGTGCAGAGTAATGTTACCGACATTATTAGACATACAATTATTAACTTCTTATCACTAGTTTATTTATTAATGAAACATGTGATTAATTGATAATGCCAAAGTAGCATTACATAACCTATAAATGATTAAAATAAAAATTACAGACATGTTCAAATATTGAGAGTTTAAAAAGGGAGCATATTTTAAAATTGTTCTGAAACTTTTTTCCCATTTTGGAGACTGAACTGAATTCAAAAGATATTTCTAATAGTAGTAAAAATTGTATATATATATATACATATATAAAATTTATACTACTATTAGAAATATCTTTTGAATTCAGTTCATATATATCAATCTTCTTTTTTTTTCTATATATGAATCTGATAAAAGTCTTAAGTCTTTCATTAGACCTTTACTTCCTTTTTCATGTTCTAAGAAAATAACTTTATTAAAGCTAAATAAGAATGATTTTGATTGATGAAAGTAGTTTTTCAAAAATATCAAATAGACTTTTTACTCTTAATCAATAAAATATTTCATTTGTATCAAATATTAAAACCTGCAGGTAGTTATCATATGCACAAGAAAAATACAACTTTTCACAGAAAATGTTCTTACCCAATTTTCATGAGCTTTCTTTTCCTGTGCAGCAATCTATAACAATAAATATGCAAATAAATATAAAAATATACAGTAATTTAAAGATTTTTATCTTCATCTTCAGTAAAATTAAAAAACGTTCAAATGAAATTTTCATTTCAATTACAACTATATTATAGAATTTTCTATTTCCAAAAATTTAAACATGGACTTAAGTGGCCTTTAAATGGGATGGTAGGTCATGGAAATGATTGCACTATTTAAGAGATTTTGGTTAGTATTTCAAAGTCAAGAAAAACTCAGCATTACCTAATATTTCAAATGCATTTTTAAAGTGAAATTTTAAGAAAAGTTTAAAATAAGAAGAATCTGTAATAGAAATCAAAGTGAAATACTAAGGGAAGGTGACATTGCTTCATTGCTATATAATTACATGAGCTATTAGTAAGTGCAAGAGAGACTGTTTTAGACCAATGAAAATACAAAATTCACTCCAGACGTACATTAATTAGACTAAGAGAGGAAAGAGAATATATAAGGGCCGGTTGCTGGCACAACTGAATTCTAACATGTGCTTTTGGAAAGAGTGGAGCTTTAAACTGCTTGGGCTAAACAAAAAAGACGTGATTCTCACTAGAATTATCACAATTCAACAAACTTTTCACTTCATTAAAATGTGAAATTTTTCTCCAGAAACTTATAGCAAAAGATAAACTATAAATAAACAAAATTATAAAAAGGAAAATTTTTTCTATAACCAATAGAGACTACTATAGAAGTTTCACTTCTTATATGCAAGAAGCATATATATTAGATACACAAAAACATGGTTGAAATTCAACACTAAATTCCATAATTTTAATTTAACATGTTTGTTAAAAATTTCCACATATTCCAGTACTTACTTGGCTCTTCAAATTCCTCTCCGTCTCTTCCATTTCCTGTTTCATACTAGCAACTTGTGATCTACAGGTATCCAAATATTAAGTAATTTATAAAGTTTTTAAAAATATATACTACAATATTATTTAATTTAAAAATACTACCCATTATTTGGTACTGATATATATTAATTTATGATACATTTGTACAGTGCTTTTTAATCTGTGAGCCATCGCCCAAAGTGGTTTTAGCTGAAACACAACTAAGGGCGTGAAAACACTCACAGCACTTGTACCTTCCAATCTTAATATAAATAAAAGTCATTGTGGCTATGTATGTGTGTATGTGGCTATGCTCCACATCTCCTCCTAAACCAATGGACATTTTCAACCAAATTTTGCACACTTATTACTCACGACAAAGGGAAGACACTTATGAACTTTTCAAAGTCCAAAAGTTAATTAAACAGTCAATTAATTAGAAATTAACCGAAACCGTTTTCTGCCGTAACTTCAGAGCAAATTGTCCAACAAAAATATTTTTATACCATCTTAAAGTTCAAAATTTTACCTTTTCAATGACACCAATTTTATTTATGTGACATTTTTCCTTCAATTTTTATTAATTTTTTAAAGTTTAATAATTGTTAATTACGTGCAGACGATTTTGAAATAATCCAAATTTATAGCTACTCCGTTGCTAGGCAATGGTTAGACTTTGAAGAAATTTACCTTTATTTCTGACAATTTTGCTTATTTTTATAAATATCTAAAATATAAAGCAGAAAATACATGTGTCTGTCGGTCACAAGAGCACTTCCTAAATGGTGAACGGTAGCGACATGAAATTTACACACAGCCTTCTAGAGCAAATTTCTAGGTCAACAGTGCTGTTTTCAACTTTCAGAGTTAATTAGTTCTTAAGATATTTAATTAAATAACGAAAATTAGCTGCTTTTAAGACTAATGCTTAGACATTTTTTGCCAATAACTTCTGAAATATTTATCAGACAACAATTATTTTTATGCCATTTTAAAGAGCAGAAATTATCTTTTTAATGATATTAATTCCATTGTGATGAAGTGTTTTCTCTGATTGTTATTAAGATTTAAAAATATTTTTTTAATACAATTTCTAACAATACTTTTTATTCTTATAGAAATAAATTCAAGCCAAATTACTGTTTCGTGCGCGGGCTTTTGCCAGTGTTGAAAGTTAATATAAGAAAATATTGCTTTCTTTGAGCATAAACAACGAAGTAGACTTTTCACTTCTGGTTTCCTGTTGTCGTAGCATTTACAGCTTTTAATACAGTTGCAAAGTGATCCAATGATGTTAGTGAATTATTCTCTCGATATTTTGTTTAATTTTCACAAATTTTTAACTAATCCTAATGAGCGTGTGCTAAGCCTTCAAGACTACTTAGTCCGGTTCCTATTGCAGGAAGAGGAAAATAGGAGGGGAAAAAAGATATTCTAACGGTCTATCTCTCTCAAGAACTCCTTCTAAACAGTGAATAGTCTTGACATGAAATTTGCACATGCCATTCTGGGGTCCGTTTTTAGATTAATTCTACTCTTTCAAAAAATTACTTCCTAAGATATTTAATTAAATAACAAAAATTAAGTCAATTTTCAGCATTTTATCTCAGTTTCTCGCCAATAATTTCAGAAAAATATATTGCACGTAGATTATTTACATACCATCTTAAAGAGCAGAAAATCATCTTTGTAATGATTTCAAAAATTAAGAGTTGCGTTCTTTTTCTTAATTTAATAAACATTTCAAATTTATTTCATACACAATTTGTAACAATGCTTTGTTATTGTAATTAAATTCAAACCATTGATTGTTTTATCAAATCCTTCATTCCGGTATTTTTGCCGTTGTGCAAGTTATGATAAAAATATTGTTTTCATTGAATGTTAACAGAAAGGTAGAAATTTTATTTAGGTTTTATTTCATAGCATATACCTCTTTCAATATGTTTGCGCCACAACACAATGATGGTAATTACTCTCTTTCCATGATGCTTCATTTAATCTTAAAATTTTTAATGATCACAATGAGTGTTTAAAATCCTTCAAGATTGTTGAGCCCACTTCCTACCGGAGGGAGAGGGCTTAACCCTCTGACTCCTAGCGGCCCTCAAAATCTCACTACCTTTGTATACGGAGGTTTTGTTGACATATGGATTCGTGAAATGGACTAGTCTGCCTTCTCCCCTTTTCTCCTCACAGTTGGTGGTCGAAAGCCCACTGGGGCGTGACCCTCGGATAGAGACTGGGGTCGCTAGTTGAATGATACAGTTCTGGATGAGAACATAATGGGATTTTTTCAATTGTTACCACGATAGTAGGGTTTTATAATATTTTTGTTTTTAATGTAATTTTGCTCAATATATTCAAACAATTTATTTAAATATAAAATAATGTGGAACACCGTAGTAAGGAAATGAAATTTGCCATGGATACTTATATTCCTTTTACTTGCTGTTTGATAAACTTTTGGATTGTAATTCTTCACAATTCTTTTTCACAAAAATGGTATCCCTTTCATGAGAGATAAATTAAACTGTTGCATCCTAAACTGGTAACCTTCAGAAATAATTAAGAATAAAAAAGGGAACATTTAGAACATCCCCTTCGGAATTCAGTTGCGTCCTGCTCAATCCACACTGAACAAGGGAAAATAGGCTCCTTTACAAAGCAAAGCTCCCAATTCTATAGCAAAATATGTCTGACACGTGTTCCATGTACTTTTACCACTCCTTACTACATAAATGATTCTGAAATGGACTGTAAAGACCAGATGTAGCATTTTCTTTTCTTCGTCATTTCTAACACTAAATGTAGCGACATACGGTGATTTATTTGATGGTACATTTTGTAATGACAATGCAACAGGTTAACAGACTACTTTTCACATAGAGAGACATATGTTTCTGTATGAAAAACACAGGCTTCTTTCTTAGACTAGGGGAAATATGTAAACAATTTTAAGGGAATTTATTTTTCAGGAAAGCGCAAATGTTTGTAAGAAATAAAATAGAATTGCGAACGTCTATATTTCCTTTGTACGAAAAAAGATAAACTAGAAAATTGATAGAACTGTAAGTGATTTATATATAAGAGTATAACATAGATGGAATATAGTAAATGGATTTAACTAACAAAACTGATACACCATTCATTATATCTCACGATAGTTGATTCGAGATTAAAGTCTTTGCGGTTAATTGAATTTCAACTAGTATTTTTAATACGTAATTTATAAGAAAATAATTTTTTATTAAATAAAAAGAATATAAAATAAAGTAACTTATCAGCAATATAAGCAGCAAACTCAGAAAGTAGTAAATCTGTGTTAGATTCGGTAGGTTTTAGCATATTTTAAAATTGTTTGAGGTAAAATATTTTAGTCGAAGCTATTATTTTTATTTTTTTCTAAATGTTTATTTCGCCGAAAAAAATTGAGTAAAGTTTTTGATTTTTTCATGAATTTTAATTTTTGATATTGGCTAAAATTTAATGAATTGACTAAACAATGTTTCCGGCAATTTCCAATTTTCCAAATCCTAAATCAGTTTGGTAAACTTTTAGAGTGAATGTGTTTTAATTATTGCTCCCTCAAATGTCACGTAGAAAAACATCAATCCTTACCTTTTTCTAAAAAAATGAAGTTAAATCACTGATATATGATTTTATAATATGACTCCTTATCGCTTAGAAATGAAATTTAATGTCTTGTATTTAACATGTTATTGACCAAAACATTTATAGCATTGTTTTAAGAAAAAATAAATTTAATAAAAACAATTTTTGAATGTACACTTTTCTTTAATTGTATATAAGGGAAAAAGCATTTTATTTTAATTATTCCTTACTGATTAATCTTTTTTTAATTCATTGTTAAAAATATTATGTAATCTTGAAATAATTTTTAACACAAATTTGCAATTATGAAACGCCTCTTGTAAGGAATTGAAATTTAGTTCAGTTAATCGATTAATTTATAATTAAGTTATAAAAATATAAAACCCGTTGTATTGTCATCGAGAAGAAAAATTACAAGAAATTTTAAAAATCAAGTACATTACTAATAAAATTTAGCACAGCTTGCGAGTGTTTTGTTTTTGTTTGTTTATATTTAAAATCTTGAATCCTTCAATCAAGCCCAGTGAATCTAAAAATTACATATTCATGAGTAAATCATTTTAATTATATTTTCTGGAGTAAAAGTTAACCTGTTTTAAACGAATCATTGTTAATCTATTAACGTTCAAAATGATATTTGTCTTCATTACAAGAAATTCGAAAAATATCTTCTCTAATAAATGAATTTCTAAGAAATTTAAATTTTTAAACAGTATTCTTAAGCTTTAATATTTTTTCATTCAAATAAACACAGATTTAGTAAGAAAATATAGCAGGTTAAATTTATTTCAGAATCTCATTTTGAAAGTTCAGCGTGTAATTCTTTCTCAAAACATTTGAAGCTTCCCGCAGGCGAAATCAATTCATCACTGTCAGTCATGAGTAGCAGACGTTTCCCCTCCCTGAGGAAACCCTTGAGGAAACTTCGCTTTACTACCCAAACCCCTAGTTTGACCCTTGCCCGCCCGAAAATCCGCCTGGCTCGTATAGAACCTACCAAGCCGGCTGGGGCGGGTGTCGTAGTGAGAGTGTTAAGGAGAAAAAGAAAGAACACTCTGTGGTTTTTTCCGGTCAGTGACAAAAACACTAAAGAGAAGAGAATTGTAGTCCGGATAATGGCAAAAAATAAAAGATATGAAAGAGTTCCTATTGTTGCTGTAGCAATGATGGGGAGGGGGAAATGGAATACAAAGGACTACGAGATTCTTGCCAGGTGGTTTAAACTAAGGAGAGAAAAAGAAGGGTGTTTCACTGCTGGCCCAAAGGTTCAGTTGATTAATGAAAATCAACAAAAGACGTTTCCATGAAAAATACTTTTAGTAAATTGAAAGTGTTATAAGTACTTGGAATTGAAAATATTTTTATCCTGAGCAACACCGGGATAAAAATATAACATATCAGCTAGTTAGAAATAAAAGAGAAGACTAAAGAGAAATCATTTGGATTTAAAATATTTATGGAATGACTATTATCAAATAAATTTCTTACTTTCTTACATTTAGTAATGTTTGATTCTCTTGGTTTTCCATTTTTAAGGCTGCAGCAAAATTTTGAGAAAGAAAATGGCGTTTCTTGAATTCCAGAAAGAATTTTTTTTCATTCCAGAAAGAATTGCAAGTGAAAAAAGTTGAAGCCTTGCATAAGTTTATAGTAGGAATTTTTAAACTGTGAGTCCCTAGCTCCAAATGGAGTTGTATATATGAATTTCGAGGTCACAAGCACACTAACAGCAAATGTTTCTGCTAGGTTATTCATTATTAAGCAAAAATTATGCAGAAAAAGATATCTTGATAAGAAACTTTTAATTAAACATTTACAAATGAATATAGTTAATTTTTTGATTATCATTACTTAATGCTCCAGAATAATTTTGATGCTGATTTGGAGACACAAAAAGTTCCAAGAAGTTTTGGTATATTTCATTACACATACAATGTTCAAATTTTAAACATACTTATAACTAGCATTTTCCTGTTCAATTAGGACAATTCTTCTTTCAGCAGAATCAGCATCTTTCTCTCTTTTTTCTCTGAACACTTCTTGGGCTCCCAATTGCCTATAAAAGCATACATAAGGTTTCAAGTATGGTACAAAAAAATAACACAATTAGTTTCAGAAAATTTTGTTCACAACCATAAAGGTACAAGATAAATTTTAAATTTTCATTTAAAATATGATAAAGTTAAGTAGTACAAATAATTCTCCACAAGGCTTTGGCTCTATAAACACAATATTTTCTCATTGTCCAGACTGATTGCAGAGAAAACTAGATGTCAACAGCAATCATATATTTCACTCAGAAATTCGTAACAAACCTAAAAATGCCAGTTCATTCAAAATCTTTTTCTTTTTATCTTTCACTGTGATAAATTTGGTATGCTGACATGAAATTTTATAAACATGGAATGGAGATTCAAATAAACATACACTATATGGACAAAAGTATCCAGACACTTTCAGATTTTAATATTTTTTAGAATTTCTCTGGAAAGGATTAACTGATTGCCCTTATACTTCGACCATGTGAAGAATAGACTGTAACTTGCATTTTACATTGAATATTTGGTCCCGAGAGCAATTAGGGGACCGTCTACAAACTGAAGAAGACAAAAACTTTTTGGCCCACCCTGCTTCACAGAATCTATATATTCATACATGATGAGAAAACTTCGCACCCCTTTATAAGCAAATTGCGCTCACGGAGGAGTGTGAGATTTGGCATAGTTAACGTTCATATGGAGAAGGAGTGGAGAAAGATAAAATTTATGTAATACTGATAGAACTTATAGGTAATTTTCACCATTTTGTGGCTGTGTGCCTTTTTTTCGGAGTTTGCTGATCGTTGGAGACACATGTAGCACTACATCGATGATGTCGCAGGCTGCACTTGCTGGTTCATGATTGTTCCTGGGTCTGGCCTCCCTTGAGGAGCTTAT
>BGPR01046187.1:0-12109 GCA_013235015.1 Araneus ventricosus | reverse complement strand
CGACTACGATTCCATCATGATTTACGGCAACTACGCCTTCTCCAAGCGACCGGGCGTTCTCATGACCATGAAAGCGAAGAATGAACACAAGCTGCTCAACCCCTACGACAAAACCAAAATGACAGATTCTGACATAGAAAGGGTCAACAAAATGTACAAATGCAAAGGATTCGAGAACTGAATTCTGTATACTGTTCTAATGTGACAATTTATAGGAAAAACGGAGAGCTTTGATTGATAGTAATAAAATTTGCATCTAAAAATATATCACTTTTCATCATCGATTTAACAGCTCTCAGGGAAACTTATTTAATTCTTTCGTCTGTTTTAACCTCTCAAAGAAACTTATCTATAATATATATATCAAAACAAGCAAGAAACAAAAGACAAAAATTCAAAAACATACAAGACACAATGGCCAAAAAAATAGACAAATATGTATATATGTAACATCAGGTTTTAAAAGTGAAGTAATTCATGTTAAGGAAAAGACAGCAGTTGTTAAGTCTTCATTTATTCCATCGTAGACAATAGTATGTTATTTTCTAATAGTTAAAATAATTATATTATACGAGTATCCATGACCAGATTTGAAAAGGTAACGCCCGAGGTGGCGCGCTGTTGTTATTCGTTACATGTTGGCGTGAAAAAGGGCAGATAGGAATGCGCACAAATTTTAAGTACCCAGAAAAGGGAATTTTCCCGGAACGAACTCGTGACTCGAAAAGAAAGTTGTAGTGCGCTTATTACGATAGAAGTAGAAGTAATTAAAATGAGGTGTCGTTAAAAGTGATTTAAGAATTAAAGAAGTTAAAAAATTAAAATATCACACACACACACACACATATATATATATATATATATATCCTTCATTAGGTTTTAGTAATATCTTTTATCCAGAATATTTGATATTACTAAAAACTAATGAAGGTTTTTCTTCTGCAGATTTTCTAGATCTTCAAATAAAAATAGTTGATAATTAATTAAGCTCTGAGATTTATGATAAAAGAAACACTTTTCAGTTCAATGTAAACAATTACCTTTTTGGAATGGCAACATTAGTCGTCAAATTTATAGAAATAACGTCTTAAATTATATTCATAGAAGCACTATTTTAGTCACAGACAGATTAAAACGGCAGTCTCCTATTAATACATTTTTTGAAAATGCTATCAGATATGGGTATCCTATAAATTTCATGTATGCTTAAGTTAATAAGAAATATTTAACACCATTAAATTAAAAGTCTTTTAGATTTATCTTTGATTTGATCATATATGATGGAATTAACAAAGATTTTAGTAAATCACTTCATAGGTAGAAGTCGCCACTAGATTAAGAATAAGATTGCATCATATATTTATTTATTTATTTTTATGTTCATTTCCAAAAATATATATATTATTATAAAAGGTTATATTTAATTTATAGTTAATATTTTTATAGTGTTTTATTATAGTATTAACAGCTTAATTTAAGAATAATATTTTCACTTTAAATGCGGAACTGTCTTTAGGATAATGCTCAAGTCCTAAAAATAATTGTAACTATAGAATTGGTATGTTATAATTTATTTACTTTCTCGTTTCTAATCATGAAAGATTTTGGGGATTTATTCCCCTATTTTTTCTTTTTTCCAACAATTGGCTTTCGCAGAGGGTTGGCGCCACAAAATCTAGACTTAATGCGACATATCAGTTCTCAAGGCTGATAGGCATTTGATTGTTGGAATTCCAATTGTATGTTGTCTTTTTTCATAGTGTAATAGTCTTTAATCAAACTATCTTTTGTATTTTAGTTGTATGATTTTTATTAATGTAATTTGATTTTAAGTTTAATTTTTAGATTAATATTTGTATATATTGAAAACATAACACATGTTTTGATTAATTGTCATATATATATATATATATATATATATATATATATATATATAAACATAAACAAAACCAGAAACAAATGCAATAACAGTTAAGAAAATACTTAAAATGAAGAAGTGCAATTTCAAAAGAAGTAAACTTTAGGATAATTTTAGGAAATGGACAAAATATGATAAACATAGAATCTGAAAAAGATTTAATTGTGAGAAAAAATAGATTCTATAAATGATTTAAATATGCGGAAAAACTTCACAAATGCGGTGAATGCGCCAATGCAGCAGTACAACCGAAAAGTGAGAAATATTAATAAAAGAAAACATTAAAAACACGTTGTAAAAGAAAAACCAAAACAATAAAAAGGAACAAGACGCCAACGTCCGGGACGCGTCATCAGCAAGGGAAATCCCGAACGAGCGTAAACACAAAATTCGGTGTTTTCTGAACACAAAACTCTAGCAATAAAGCCAAAAAGAGTCTGTTTCCCCGGAACACAGAACAAAAACCAAAGTTTGAAACAAAGCAAAAAGCCCAAGTCCAATTGAAAAAAATAAAAATAAAATAAAAGCCCAAGTCCATTAGAAACAAAACATATTAAACCCAACTCCGAAACCGACAAAACAAAACAAAAACGAAGAGAAAGGTGCCAAACTCACCCAAAAATCCACAACTGAAGAGACCATGGATCCAAATGCAGAAACACGCGGCACGAACAACAGTTCAAATGACTAGGCCTTAAATCTGCATAATCATCAAAAAAGATTTTTGGTCCCGCCGATGAGAGCGAGCGGGTGTGTGACGTCAGTCGTAAACAAACAAGCGTGCAGATTTAAGTCTAGTTCTGTTTGATTTCATTTGAAAATTTATTTCTTTTCTTCCCATCAAAATATAATGTAAGTTTTTGTTTATCTGAATGTGTGTCAATATGCATTTATAGAATCATTGGTAGTAAAAAAACTAGTAACCATGTCTGAAGACGAAAAACTTGTGTGCAGGTTCTGTTCTAAGACATTTTCGTCAGTCAGTAACGAAACATGAAAAAAATTTTCACAATTATATTTATTCAAAATATAAATAAGATTTTTCATGCTCAATGAAAGATGAACTCCTTGAGCATAATATTTTGAATCATGCAGAAGCAGGTAATATGCCACAAAAATATGTGTGTCAAATATGTGACAAAAGATTTTCTTCGTTAAGTAATTGCAGAAAACACCAGAAAGACATTCATGGATGTGTGTATCAAAAGCACAAATGTACAAATTGTGAATTTTCGTGCTCAAACACAAATGAACTTCTTCAGCATACTTTAGCAAACCATGCAGAAGCACCTAATCCCCTGCCAGTCCAGTCTCCACCAGCATATGCATGTCCATACTGTGAAGAAACATTTTCTAAATTTGTTGCACTTATAAAGCATAAAAAGATGCATCTTATCTCTAGGACTCGAAGCCGTTGTTCAATCTGCAAAAAATCTTTCAGCTCCATTAAAAATTGCAAAAGGCACGAGAAAAATTTCCATGCAAAGGTAAGCAGAAAATTTCCATATGGTGAATGTAAGATTGTATTTTTTATTAAAAGTCACCTGTATCAACATATTAAAGACATCCATCCCAATTTGATGAAAGCAGATGAAAAGTTAATTTTTAACTCTTGTTCTGATTTTAAAAACTGGAAGACAGAAACCGAAAAGAGGACATTGACATCTTATGTAAGAAGAGCATGTAGTTCCTCTACTACAGTGTACATTTGTCACCGCAGTGGATATTATAAAAGTAAAAGTAAAGGTATTCGTCATATCAAATTGGCTGGAACAAGAAAGATAAATTCTTATTGTCCAGCATCCATCACTGTCAGAAAATGTCAGGAATCCGGCCTTTTAAATGTAACTTATTTTCCGACACATCTGGGTCACAATTCTGATATTAAACATATAGGATTATGTGAAAACGAAAAGGAAAAGATAGCTGGTCAGTTGATTACAGGGGTCCCAGCTGCTTATATTTTAAGTGAAATTGCAGAAACCTCTTCTCCAACTGAGCGTTTAGCTGTAACAACAGCACAAGATCTAAGAAATATTTCAAAAAAATATCAGATAAATGGAAACACTATTAGAAATGAAAATGATGTCCTTTCTGTGGAAGCCTGGATTCATGAAATGATGGCATTGGATAAAAATCCAATACTACTGTACAAATTACCTGGGGAAATGAATGCTGAGCTTCCAGACTTGGAGAAGAATGATTTCATCTTGGGCTTCATGAATGAGGCTCAAGAAGAAATCTTAAAAATATATGGCAGTGAAGTCATATGTATTGACTCAACACATGGTACAAATAAATACAATATACAGCTAACCAGTCTGTTAATAAAAGATGACAACTGGGAAGTTTTCCTGTTGCATTTTTATGGAGTGACAGACAACATCAATCAGTATTTACTTACTTTTTTCAAAAAGTTAAAGAACGAATTGGAAGTTTGAAAATTAACTCTTTTATGTCAGATGACTACAAGGCCTTTTATAATGCTTGTTGCTCTGTTTTCACTAAACCAAATTTTTATCTTTTATGTGATTGGCATGTGAAAAGAGCCTTAAAAAAAGTTTGATATCTGGATCTACAAAAATAAAGAATGAAAAAGTTACTGAAATTTTAAACAGGCTGTTTGAACTGATTAATGAAATTGATAAAACCACATTTATAACTTTACTAAATGTGTTTAAAATTAATATACTGAATGATCCTGACACCTTCCAGTTTGGATGTTATTTCGTAGAAAATTATTGCAATAGAACGAAGCAATGGGCTGCTTGCTATCGTGTGGATGCCAAAATAAATACCAACATGACTGTTGAAAGATGGCATAAAGACTTAAAATACAATAGTGACTTGAAAGGAAAATGTGGTGGGCGATTGGATAAGGCAATTCACAGTTTACTTAAAAACTTGCGTCTGAAATTATTAAACAGATTGACTTCTCTACAAAGAGGAAAATTGACAAAAAATATGTTTAATTAGAAAACTCATAAAATTGCCACAGAATTAAAAGACCATGTTCAAATATTTCCAGAAAATGAAAATACTTGGATTATAACATCCTCTTCTCAAGTAGGAGAAACGTATAAAATTAAAGTAAAAAATTTTGATTCGAGTCATCAATGTAATTTAGTTTGTAATATCTGTAATATATGTCTCCACAAAGTTACCTGTACATGCCCAAATTATACAATAAAATATAATATGTGTAAACATATCCATGCATTTTGCTTAAAAGAAATTTTTTTTTGTAATTCACATCAAATCGTCCAAAGTGCTTTCAGTAATGACAAAGCAATTAAGGAAAAACAAGCTATTTTGACAGAAAAACCTCAATTTGACAAGCTAAAAGATTTAGTGCAGTATCTTTAATAATATTTTTCATTCCTGAATTTCAGAATGTACCTGAAATTCAGGAATATTCTGAAGAACAGTGCAAGGAATTTATAAAAGGCATTACAGTATTGAAACACAAATGTGAAGCAATCAAGTCTGCAGAAAAAATCGTATAAAACCCCCTGTCGCTTCCACCTCTAGTGTTTTAAAAAAAGTTAAGCCCCAGCGATCATTCCCTAAGAAAAAGCAAAAATCTGTCAAGAAACTGCAGGCAAGTTACAAACAAGCTGACACATTGAAGAACATTCTTTTATCAAAACCCTAGACATATGAGGTAGCAAGCACTCATATGTCATTGGATCATACATATTCTGAAAATGTATGATTTGTGCCATGTGTTTTTTGTAATTGAAATTGAACATCATTGATATTTGTTCAAAGTATAGTGTTTTTGTGCAAGGAGAATTGTTATTGAATATAATTTATTTACTCTGCAATGTATGTTGTTTAAAGAGGAGTGTCTTTTTTTAAAGGAAAAGAGTTACTAAATTTCTGCAATTCTGTTGTAACTAAAATGCAAATTGATCATTATTCATATATTTCTACAAAGTGTCTTATTCCTAGGATAGTGTGTTTGTGCAAGGAAATTGTTTTTTAAATATCATTTACATTTCTGCCATTTTGTTGTAAATAAAATTGGAATTGTACATCATTTATATTTGTTCAAAGTTTAGTGTTTCAAGGATTGTGCATTTGTTCAAGAAGAATTGTTATTGGATATCATTTATTTAGTGTGTGTTGTTTTGTTGTTTACAGGAGAGTGTCTTTTTTTCGAGAAAAGTGTTACTGAATATCACTTAAATTTCTGCAATCTGTTGTCAGTCAAATGCAAATTGATCATTATTTATATATTTATGCAAAATGTCTTGTTACCAGGATAGTGTGTTTGTGCAAGGAAATTGTTTTCTGATATCATTTATATTTGTGCTCTGTGTAATGTTTTCTGGCTACAGTGTTCTATTATTATTCATGGATTCTATTATAATTTCTGGGTTGAATTAAGGTATAAATAATAAAGTGTGCATTCTTCACATTTATGTCGAATTTGATATTTTCCGAATGCAGCAAAACTGTAATTAGCCATCGTCATCCAAAAAGGTAGTTTATGATATTACAATACATTTCAGTGCATTATTGCTCTTATAGTGAAGATGATATTTATTGCTTTGTAAAATTATGTATGTATTATATACTTTTGAAGGATTTTATTTCTGTCCCAAAACCAGCAGTGAAATTATGTCATTGTATATGTGTTGTAACCCCTTCACTTACAATGACGAGTCTGACACGTGCATCGAATTACAGAATTTTTGATATTTAAATTGGTAATAAAGTCAAAGTAGCAATTATACAAAAATCATCTAGACACGCTTAGATATCTGAAGTATCCTTTACCATCTTAAATAGATTGAAATAATAAAAAATTATCCCAAATGGTGGTGGCGTCATCTATTTAGGAGGTGAAATAAAATCTTATGTCAAGGTGTGAAGAAATTTCTGTTATCCATCACAGGCCTAGTCCGAGTGGTGACAGTTAATCGAAGTTTTAATGCAATTACATCTAAACTGTTTTCTTAAAAAATCATATTCTAAGCATGCCCGATATAAATATAATGCCTGAAATCAACTTCTGTACTCGTTATCAGATAATGCATTTGTATAAAGGAATCAAGTTTTTTTCTTAAGTGCTCCACAATTCTTTCTCTGGAAAAATTCTTTCACATGATATATTTCACATGTATTGTTCTAAATTATTCTCCATGAAATATTTCTTATATATTTTTCAAATTAATATCTTGACAGAGATTTAAAAAATCTTTTTCATCCAATGTTTTCTTAAGACAGCAGTATTTTGAACTAATTCTTTGTATCTGAGAAAATAAAATTGCACCTGTGGAACCAAAAAAAAAAAATTATTATTTGCAGACATGTCACATTTCCGCTTTTTCGGCATCAAATTTAATCATTCTTGGGATCGATGCAAATCTGCATTAAAATTTTTGTTAATGTGGTGTGTGGGGGCGTAAGTTTCATGCAAACAAAACTGCTCATCATGTGTAAATTTTGCCTATATTGTAAGAGTTTGAATTGTAGATATTGCATGGTTCTGGCCGAAAGCCGTTTAGCATCGTTCAGCACCGTTTTTAGCGAGATAATTTTTACTATAGTTTTTATTTTAACAAAACTTTCTACGTATTTCATTTTTAATCCATTAATTTTCTGTTATACTTATAATAATTCTACAATATTTTTAATATCTCCAACACTTTTTATATAAATTTATTGTTCAGTTAATCATACTTATTTTAATCATCGGTGTTTATGTTTGGCACAATAAATTATTTACGAAGTTCAGCTTTTTTTTTGTTCCAAGCCTGTGTCATGACTGATACCAAGGAGGAATTTTAAGTTTTAGGGTATCTTGGAGGCTGCTGATTTTCAAAACTAATTTTACTAATAATAATTTAACAAAACTAATTTAATGCATATTATCAACATTTCAATCGTGTCTGCAGTAGGGTGGGCTGAAAAAAGTCATAATATTTTTATGTCACTGTTCGGCCTCAAAAGTTGCCAATTGCAGCGTTGGACTGTTTTTCATTGATTTTGAAAATTTTCTCTTTATTATAGCATTAGCTGTTAAGTACTCAACTTCTTAAGAATATTAAATCTTATTTTATCAAAAACTGTCCATAACTTTCTGTTACAGATTCCTTTCAAAGTTGTTAAAACATGTGAAATTTCTTCAATATGAAATTTTTAGTTCCTATACAACACCATAATCTTCACACTTCATTTTCTCGATGAAATACGACAGGTTAATGTATGCATAGCAGAAGGTTATTTAGTTCTAAAAAATATCAAATGCATTTATTTTCTTTGTTTAGAGTAACACCTACAAAACTAGAATATTATTTGTTCAGAACATATTCCAAAAACACAGAAAAATAACAAAAATTAACACTTTAAAAAAAAGACCTCTACTAACAGGATATCAAAGTAATGAAACAGATATCGAATAAGGTGGGAAACAAATTGCTAAAGACCTCAATTTGAAACTTTCACTGTATATAAAAGGAGAAAATATAAAATCTTTTCCATGAAGTAATAAAATCTTTTCCCAGTAAGAAAACAAAAGACAAATAAACCAAAAAGAGGCTAACTATAAAATAGATCAGAGGAAAAAAGAATGAAGGCAAATATAAGCAGTTTTTTTTACAGAACGCTTTGGATTAAAGGTAAAAAAAGAGAAATGGGAATTTTATTGGAATTAAGATTGTATTTGAAAAGTTCAATTTTTTTCCTTTGATTCTGAATTGTTGCAAATATTTTTAATCCTTAGTAATTGATGTAATATTGTGTTTTTAAAGATCTTAATAGAGATATTAGAATTCCAAAAATTAAACCTATTGACATTAAATTTAAATTCATTTCTTTTGTCGTAGATGCTTAAATTTAATTCGTTTTGACAATCAATATCAAGATCAAGAAAAATTGCTTTAATAATAATATCGTTAGTTTTTGTTAATTTTAGTTCCTCGGGATAAATATTCCCACTAACTGTAGAGAAATCTTCAAAATTAAAAATCAGGATGTCATCTATATATCTAAAACCTGAATTTAAACTTAAAACTGTATCTTTTTCGTAAAATTGAAGAAATAGATTAGCAATTAAAGAAGAAAAACAAGACCCCTGTGGAATTCCTTTAATCTGTAAGAAAATATATTCGCCATTCGAGATGAAATTATTGAAGACGCATAAATTAATAATGTCTAACCAATACGCTTCTGTGCATTTTAGCAAGTTTTTCAAGTCATAGTAATAATGCAATAAAACTTCTTTTAATTTATTAAGTGGGATGCTAGTGAAGAGGCCCTGAAAGTCATATGTCTCAATATATGTAACTACATTGTTTTTGCAAAATCAATCACTTTAGTATTATTTTTAATAATCCATGTAAAATTTTCTCTTTCTATAAAACTTAGAATAATATTAAGGTACTTAGAGAATGAATGTTTTCTTTTATTAATATATATATATATATATATGTGTGTGTGTGTGTGTGATATTTTAATTTTTTAACTTTCCTAAATAATCTTAACGACACCTCATTTTAAATACTTCTACTTTCAACATAATAAAGGCACTACAACTTTCTTTTCAAGTCACGAGCTTCTAAAGAAGAAATTCAGTTTTCTGGGTACTTAAGCGTTCTGCGCATTCATTTCTGCCTTTTTCACGCGAGCATGTAAGCTTTCAACAGCAAAGCGCCGCTCGGGCGTAGCCTTCTGAATACTGGTCATGGAGCTACGTAAAAATTGAATCATTTACCTAAGAAGAATGCCTGAATAAAAGAAGATTAAGCCATATATTGTCTCTTCCATGTCCAAAATGGACTATATTTCACCTTTTTAAAGCCTGATCTTATATATATATATATAGTAAATTAAAAACATGACACTAGCCATTTACACAAACCTGCATTATATTTACAATATATATAAATATTAATATTAAATTAATTTACCCTATCCATAATCATACATTCGAAATACAAAAGACGATTTGACATAAAACTATTAGCATTAATACTTATCAAAACTTGAAATAAACAATACTTATTTGAAATTCCAACAATCAAAGTGTCCAACTAGCCTTGGGACAAGTTCGTCGTATTAATCTAGAATTGCGGCGCCAACCGAAGAACCTACGAAGCCAATTGTCGAACAAAAGATAAAGGGGAGTATGTCTCCAAATCATCTCAAAATGAGAATAAAGAAGAAAATATCAAACTATTACACCTAACAATACCTAAGATTTATATAAGCATACTATTATACAACATGCTATTAAATATATAATATCATATTATATATCTAACATATTATAATATCTAATTCCATTTAATAAATGCAAAATTAAATCTCTGTGTAACCTTTTTCTTCTTACTATAAAAGTTTATGAATCTAACTTATGTAGCAAGCAATAACACATGTTCCGAATTTAATAGGAAAATGTTATTTTTATCTTAAGTGTTTTAATACTAATATAAAACACTAAAAGAAGCATTAAATATAAATTAAATTTAACCTATTAGAATAATATATATTAGGGTCCTCTGCCCCCTGCTCGTTAACTCTCGCCAAACTCCAGGAGGATTGCGTTGCAATCCCCCCAGGTTTGTTACGCAAACCCTGCTCGCTTCGCTCGCTACAGTGCATATATATATAAACAAATACGTAAGAGTTACAAAATTAAAACAAATATAATTATTCTAAAAATTAATTCTAAAAACAAATAAAATTATTTGTATGTACTGCACTGGGAGATGAAACGTTAATTGCAGGTACAATAGTGAAGGATAAAATGTTATTTACTGGTATTTTCCATTCTGTTAACTTGTACATTCGTGTTTTCTTGATGGCACTACACTATTTTAATTATTTCAGAATTTTATTATCAGTTAACCGATTAAGTAATTTTGTGCCAGTTGCGCCATCTGCTTGTGAATTTAAGAAGAAATTGTTTAAAAAATTATATTTATAATAATGAATTCTAAATTAAAAACTAAAATGTAGAAAATAATTAAAATAAAAAATTACATTTTAATACACTAATGAAACAGTGTTTTTAAAAACAGTTTATTGTTTTCTTAATTCAGAACACTTGTAAATTGGAGAGATGGAATTTACATTAGGAGTTATTTTAAATTCATCGGATAATATACGATGTTTGGAAAAAGGAATAACATCTAGTAAAAAATTTATTTTCTCGTAAGTTTTAGGAAAATATTATCTGAAACTTAAACTATCCAAAATATTAGACGTGTGGCAAAGAGGATGGAGGAAAAAAGTGCTTAGGAATATGTAAGAAAAATGTGAAAAGATTTTTAAATTTCATTGATTAAAAAAATCGATTAAAGTGATGAGGAGATTATTATGGGAGGCAGAAGACTGCAATAATGGTGAGTGAAAACACTCGGAGAAAAAGTTTGTCCCCCAGGGACCGAACCCCGGAACATTGAATTGCAAGCGCAATGCCTTGGCAACTGTACTGTCGGAACGCAAGGGCTGGAAAATGAAACAGGGGCTTTTCTTATTTCAACTGTCATTTATATCGTAGTCTGAATTTTAAAAATTGATGCATTTAAGATTGAGAGGAAGGTTTGATAAAATTTATTTGCAAGTTTTTGATTTAAACTTTTTTTAGAAAAACCCAAGTCGCTGACTTAAACTATTTTGACTTTGACCTGAATGTTCTCTGGCTCTCATAAGCGATCTCCTTCATCTCTAACTCATCTCTTTTGAATCATTTCATCCAAAGTTTCATTATATTGTCAAAAATATTGTGAACTCTACATCTTAAACTCATTTTCTGCGAGAAACACTTATTTTTCACCACAACGAATATAGTAAGAGGCTATTCGTATGAAGTTATGCCTAACATGACGGACGCTTCCGGTTTTGTTTGGTAACAGACTTCGCCATCGACAAAAGAGAAATTAAACCCTATTTTCCGCCACGTCCTTTTCCTCCTTAGAGTTTTATATATATAGATTAGATAAATCTATAAATAAATAAAAATTATATATTATAAGATGTAATCAAAGTCTTTAAAATAGTAGCGCCATCTACCTTTAAAATAATAAATTCAAATCTTATTGCTAAATATATCATATACGATCATAAAAAGGGTATTTTAAAAGGAAATTTAATGTGAGAATAAATAAAAAGAAATATGTTTTTTATGTGGTTTACTTGATGAATTGTTTACTTAAACACATAAATTGTTGAATTGAT
>BGPR01046185.1:0-12109 GCA_013235015.1 Araneus ventricosus | reverse complement strand
AACAACATATCCCTCGCCGGTTAAAATCTAATCAAAATTACTCTAGTCGTCGTGTTCACAAGATAACATGGGCAAAAGCGTTAGATGTATCGTCTCTACTAATACTAATACGGAAAAGAACATTTCGCCCTCTGTTCTCATAAGGATTATGCAAGAGTGAAAGCAGGTGGTAGAGACTGCAAATAATGAGAGCTTTCCAACAAGGGGTAACATGCATAGGTTAAAACATACTTTAAGTTAGGGGGAAAGCAGGGGAAGGGTGGGAAAATCACTTTTCAGCTCATAACTTCTAAGCCTTTGAAGCTATCGAAAAAGTGTAAATGCAAAATTTGTTTGTTATGATAAGATGATAATTCGCCTAATTTGAATTTTCTTTCTATTTTCAATTATAAAGGATTTGTAGAGAAATGAAAATTTCCACCCCCCACCATTTCCATCCCCTTTGAGCTGGATAGCCCATCTACGAACTCGACCGAGATTTTCACTATTCTTACAACATATCCCAAGCTGGTTAAATTTACATCAAAATTACTCCAGTTATCGTGTTCACAAGATAACATGGGAAAAAGCGTTATATATATATATATATATATATATAAACTTTTTAACGAAGGGTGGTTTTGGGTTCTAGGGGTCATGATCGATGAAGATCTGCAGACATTTTCCGAAAGTCGTGTCATGAGAACCATTCCAATAGGTAGACTTCCTATGAGGAATCTACCTAATAGGTTTAATTAATTAAAATTTAATCGAAATTTTAATGTTTTAATACAATAACCACGGAGCCTATTATCGCAAACATTGCCTCAAAACGCTCTACAGGACAGACTGTTGGACCCAAAGCTTCCGTAGTTACTGCTCGCAGTTAGTTGCTCGTAGTTACTTCTTGGCTAGTAGGCGCTCAATAAGAAATTGCTTTCCAAAAATTTATCTAGATTTTTAATAAACCAAGTACTAGAAAATCACCCGTCATGGTACCCGTCAAATCGCCTCTTTCTTCGAGGGATTTCCCGTCAAATTTGAGGTGTTTAAATATATATATACGCGAGAGAAATGTTTAACATCGATTAAAAACAAATTAAATAAACATATTTTTCATGAAAGGAAAAATATTTTTTTTTATGTACATATTTCTTTATTCAAAAAAACATTCCGCGTGACGTATTTTTCGTTGTTTAACAATTTTCCTTGTACTTCAAATGTCTTTGTGTTAATTTTAACGCTGCCAAAAAAAATTATTAAATTTTATCACAACGATTGTATTAAATAATTAGATGCATCGTGGCGTCGAAACTATATCACGCGCATGATATACCACTGATATAATTTACTACTTTCTATTAAAAATCGGAAATTAATTTGAAATACATGATTAATATAATTTAAAATTTCTCGGGAACTATTGATCATAGCGAGATAAATTTTATATCAATGGATACCAAATTTTATTTCACTATTTTAGAGCTATTAAATTTGAAATTAGAACGACAATTACTCTTTTAAATTTAAAATGACTGAAATTTAGGTGCTCTAACAATGAAATAATGCTGTTTAACTTCTCGCTTTTATTGTTGCTGACGTCAGAGCGTTACCAAGAGATTTGAGCTATTATATTAGTAATTGATCAAAATTTTAGAGTCTTTCCACAGTAACCTCGAAGCATATTATTGCACAAAAAATATCTTGACCCGGAGGATTTTCTTTTAACATTAAAGTTCTCGCATTTGCAATATTCGAAGAACTGCGTTTTTTCCTTGGATATACTTTTGGAACAATTTTTCATCTTGGAGATAAGCTTTGGCGATTTTTTTCCCTTTCTTATAAACGATATTACACATCGTGGCTTTAAATATCGAAAACCATGGCTATCACAACGTCTTTGAATAATTGAATAAGAATAACAGTTTTCAGTAAGAGCAGAAACTTAGCCTTCCGTCCATCGCTTCATTAAAAGCGCCATTTTGCATTGAAATAAAACTTTTTGGTAGCAGATGATAACTTATACTTTCAAAAATGTAATTGTTGGGAAAATAAATTTTTCACGCTGCAAAGAATTTTTTCCTACAGCGACACTAACTTGTCTAAAAATGTGCGAATAGCCTCGATACTTCCAGTAGTAGTTCGTGCTGCCATCTGTCCTGATATTTGTGAAATAATGTTTTTACAATTAAATTTTCCGATATTCCACAAAATGAGAAATTTTATGATTTAATTACACACATATACTATGAGAGCAATTTTACTCACCAAATTTTTATTTTAAATTTTAATTCGCTTGCAACAGAACAATAAAAAACTATTCTTATTCCTATAAAATAAAAACTATTATATTCCTTTATTGCATATATTGAGTACTAATTATATATATATATATCTTATTTTATACGCTTTATGTGGAGTCAGGTACCGTTATTTGGAAATAGCACATAGGAAATGAATGTTATCCTTCCTGCTTCCTTGAAAAAGTTCTCCAAGAGTTAGCCACAAAATTGGAGAAATAATGATAGAGGCAGAAAATTTGAGCGTTTTAGGAAAGGGGAAAACGACATATAACCGAAGCTTTACATCGCTTAAACAAAGTGCTTTATCATCACAGTGATTACGATTGAATAGGGACTGTGATGAAACGACTTATAAATGAAAAACGTATAAACGCTTCTATTCTGTCTATATTTAATCTTCGATTTCAAAGCTTTAAGGAATAAGAATACACTTACTATTATTGTGTTAAGGGGCGCTCAAAACAACAATTTTAATTTTATTGGCCTATTTCGTGTTGCTCTTACCGTTCTACTTATTGTATCAAAATTTCAAATTTCTAACTTTAAAATTTCAGAAGTTATTTAGATTTTTATTTACGATAACTAATGAAAAGCATGCGCAAATGACAACTTTAAATGGCCTTTTCTCCATGTCGGACTTATCTTCACTTTCATATTTTCAAAATGCTAAAGCTTTTTTCCTTTTTAAGATAGAGATTTAAATTTTTTTGTACACGTTTATCGTTATGTATATTGTTACAAAGCTATAAAGTCGCTTCCATGAGATGCTACACTTGGCGATAAATTTGGCGACTTGGCGGCAAAGTTGGCGACTTTGGCGACAAAGGGAATTTTCTTGAAGGACTTCAAACTTTCCACCTATTTCTACTGGTTTCATGAACTTTCTAGAGATTACGTCACTTCCTACGTAATGAAGTCACTTCCTGTTGAAAAGTATAAAGGCAAGCTCTCAAGCCAAGAAGAGTTAGTTGGATTTTGATCAGCAAGAAAACTGGTGAGCTAACAAGAAGCCTTTGAGCGCTGTGTTGAGATTTAATGGTAATCTCTATTGTGAATTTTTACAAGTGCTGTTTTAATACTTTTGCTACGTTTGTTATCTTAGAATATTTGTAAAATAAAGAGCTTTATTTTGTGTTAATCCTGTTTATTGGACTGCATTCACGTACACCCACAAGATGATTTTGTCACAATATGATAAAACTGTGCATGCAATAAGCATTCAATTTCTTAGTTTTTTTATATGCAAGTTATAAAATGAGGAACTGTAAATTTTCCTCATTTTTCAGCATATAGTTCAGTAAAATATCTATATTTAAGCGAATATTAGATGCACCTTAAAATCCATGCACAGTTTTGTGTAATATGTGTCAGTGAATCTGCGAATAGAATTTGAAGCAAAAATATTCATATTTGACAAAGTAGTAGGGATTTTAAAAAATTGAATTTTTCTTTAAAAAAATTAAAATGCAACTAAACAAGCAGATGAAAATGGATTTTTCTCCTCAAGATGACTTTATATGATTATTAAGTCTCAATACTTTAAAAACTTTTTCAATAATACTTCCAATAAAAACAAATGTTCAGAAGGTAATGTGTCCCCGTAAAGGAAGTAAAGGAATTGATGCGCATTTTTTGATTAGAATTTCGATGTTTTTAGAATTGAGTTTGAATTATCTTGAGTAATTCACCTGATGAGAGTAGGATATGAAAGAGATAAAGCTAAGTCGAACTGCCGAGCCGTTCTTTGTATTTAAAATTAATTGTTACGTTAACTTAAATGCGGATTTAAATAGTGAAAATTACTTAATCCGATGCATGTGTCAGAGACGTCATTGTACGTTAAGGGTTTAAAAATTAAAGGTTAGATGCGGTGAAATATTATTTATTCTGATTCAACAAAAACACGTGTGGGATTCTGGAGTCAAAAATTCGCTCTAAAGACACCAATGGTAATAATTTCGGGGAAAATTTATTGAATAGCCAGTCGGTTTACTAAATCTTCCTTCTAATCTGAATCAGATAAGATCCATGAGGTATTTCGCCTTCATCACCTCCAACACGAAATCCAGTCGCCTAAGCGGGTCATCATACAGCAAGGCAACACAGTCAAGTAGATGTTGCGAAGTTACCTCAATCATGTTGCACTTTGTGCAGATATTGAACTTCTTATCACCACGAGAGAATCTGAGGGTCTTTAAGTGTCCGGAAGATAAGTGAGCCAAAGCTGCTTCGCCTTTCCTATCCCCCTTAAAATGTATAGAAGCACCGGGGCCTTCACTACGATACCATGAATGAGCTGGTGGATGTCTCCAAGAAATGCCAACAAAGGCAATGTTAACAAAGAAAATATTAACTCAGCTTTTCCCAGAATTCCATGCCGATGGTTCTACGAGTTAACTGAGTTCTTGAGATCGAGGTTCTTCACCTCTATACATTTCAATTACTGGGGGAAAAGTGGCACTGTAAGTACAGTTACCTAATAAAACTTGGAAGTGCCATATTAATTAACCGAATTCATAGTAATTTACAGTTGCAAATATGTATAAGTCGCTTAATCCCAACAAAAACCAAGCTGTGAGTAATGTTGAGAAACCGGAAAAAAACGGAAATGAGGTAATGAAACATAAATTGAATTTAAACAGTTTGTTTAAAAAATTATATTTTCTGAATTATCCGAACTGAAATTATCTGAAATTTAAGTGTGTGAGCATTTATAAATGTAATAAATCCTTTTTACAAGCTCCTTTAAAGATACAATTGCTTTAACTTTCACTATCAGAATTTGATTGACTGTCCAGATAAGCTTTGGGAGCCTCTTCCAAATATCGAGTCAGAAATTTTGTATCAATTGAATTCTTTATTTGAGGCTTTCCCTGTTTCAAAATTTTAAAAGTTCGGCTTCTCTTTCTACGATTTCACGTTCGCCGGTGACCGCACAATTCCACACGCTCTATTCCCGAAATCACTTAAAAATTCTCCTGAAGATTAAAATCTTATGACTTATTTTGTTAATCAATACAAGACTGTAATAAACAGCGTTTTGGTATTTCGGAGCGATTGCAAGCTTCTCCAAAATGGCTGCACCGCATGGCACTGCATGTATGTGGGGGACAGTCGCCAAATTTCGTCCTCTTGGACAGCATTTAATATGAAGTGATATAGAAGTAATTTGAAAGAAAAAAAGGAGCATATTTTTTTGTATTTTGTTTAGCTTAAATACTATGTAAGTAATTTTTTTAATGAAATACTCTTTACTAAACCGTAATTACAAATTCTGAAATTAATCTTGCAATCTTCAATGTCTACCTTTCTCCGTTAAATTAAACTAAAATCAACTATCTATATTGTTTGGTTGCGGAGCTATAAGCGTTTAACTGTAGCACGAAATTCGACGTAATTCAGCAATTCTTGAGTAATATTTCGCGTAAACCTCAGATCGATGACTGAATTGCCTTAGTCTGCGTCGCTGTGACGTCATCAAAAGTTTTAGTGATTTTCACCAACTTTGAAGCTCTACTGTGACTAAACCGTAATACCAAATTATAAAATTCTTTTTACAATCATTTTCCTGTTTAAATGGAACTAAATTCAACTCTCTATGTTATTTGGTTGCGGAGCTATAAGCGTTCAAATATACCACGAAAAGCGTCATAATTTTTCCCTTTCCCGACACACCATTTGACCACTATGGAGAGACGTAAGTCTACGTCAAAAACATAAAAAAATTGTGTCATCTGTCTAATCAAGAAACTGGTTGCTTATATTGGACCATCAACTTCTTTAAGCACAATCACAACAAAAATTATTTTTTATTTTGAAATTCACATCAGCACACAATGCATGAACCCAGCTCTGATATTTTATGCACTGTATCCCTTTGTTTCTTCACAAATTACACAGAACAATGTAACCTTAGTTTTTACTATTTTGGAATCTATATTTGATGGCTTTAGTGTCCTTTTTTTGGTTTTTTTTTCAAATGACTTGCTCCACTTCCAACGTATGAGGACTGCTAATGGTGATAACTGCTTTCTGAGAGCTTTTCCTGCATTTCAAAAAATAATCCTTTAAACAGTCCAGTTGGGGCAACAGTTTGTCTTCCAATATTGTCAACATTTGTATAAGAAAACAAAAGGAGGTATCCGTAACCTTAAACTTACACTATTTTAATTAATTCAAAAAGCAACTCAAGAAGTTCAGAAAATACAAAAATTTTGAGTTCAATGCTCATGAAAAGTGAGCCTTGTTTAATTCATGATATGACTCATATTGATATATTTCCTGTAGAATAAAGTTCGCAATAAATTTCGTTATCCGTTCAGTAATTCCCAAGATGTAATCAAGTTTCAAATACCTCAGGCCTTTCATAAGCAAGGTTTTCAAATAAATTCAGAATTTTCTGCAGCTGAAATGCTCTGATCAAATTTATTTCCATTTAATCTGATTGAATAAACAGTCAGCTTCATAAAGGCTTCCTTTTCTTGATGGACGAGTTCAATGCCTCATGAGAAGTGAGCTTTGTTTAATGATTGACTCAGTAGACGTGTAGCAATTAATCATTGAGCCACATGCGATAATAATGCAGGTTTTTTGTTGACTAGTTTTTCTAAGAATCGATTAAAACTATGTCTACTTGATATCTTAATTTGACTTTGATTTGATATTATTTCTAATAAAAAGCTATAAAATTCGGATGAGCAAAATTATGCACGTTTATTCAATTCGCCCATATCTATGTGGAAAGTACACATGTACATATAAAAATATAATGGACAGTGGATCAGCTTTTTTCAAATCTAAAAAAAAACTTTTCTGATCCACCAAAAGCAGGCAGCTATATAGTACCTATTCCACCGTACACATCTTTGCAAAATCTAAATCTGCACAACCTTATCAGGAGAAAATGTCATTCTAATAAAATTGATGGGACGTAAAATTGAGTATTATCTCCAATTCAATGACCACACGACTCGCTGAGAGAATGACCCGATTTATTTCCTTGCTGACATGGAGATATAATGACAACTTCACACAGAATGTACCCGGTGTCCATGAATTATCTTTACAACTTTAGACTTGACAAGCTTCAAAACTATACTAGAGAATAACAAACGGTTTTCAACATGTGACAAGATAACTCATAATGTTTTTTTTACCAAGGGGACTAAGATTTGACGAAAAATATAGAAGCCAGTGTGTAGCCTTGTTCATAGAGGCAAAGTCCGATACCCAAGTGGAACGAAACTTTCGTGCGCAGTATGGAAGAGAGCCACCTTCCCGACCAACTATTCGGGCTTGGTGTACGTCATTTATGGAAACATGTAGTTTTCCCAGAAACAGAGGGCGGGTCGCCCATCTGTTTCAGACGCCAAAGTTGAGCTTGGATATCTGACTTTGTCTTTATGAACCAGATTACACACTGAGCTTCTTTCTGCTGTGTCCAAATTTTTCTTCAAATCTTCGTCACCTACAAAACAAAAAAATCTTGCGAGTTATCTTCTCTCATTTGAAAACCATTTGTTATTATCTGGTACAGTTTTAAAATTACTAAAGTCTGAAGTTGTAAAGATAATTTATGGACACCTTGTATTATCTAATCACACTCAGCAGATATATTTCACATTAAACTACAGTAGAATGGGCCTCTTCCATCATGAGCTCCCACCCTCATCTCACTATAATGTGCTCCGTTCTCAATGAGACCAAGCCACTTGAGATCCTTCCATCAATAATATTCCAACTGTGACCTGAAAAGGGCAGGGTACCTTAAGTTGGAGTACCATAGTGGGAACTGACTTTCTTACTTAAATAAGAAAGTCATCTGCACAAGAAAGATTGAAGGAGGTCCTTCTCCTCATCCGGTCAGACACTCACAGACATCAACAAACCGACCTTTCTTTCTTTACTTGTGAAAGTCAACTTCCTCCCACATTAGATTTTTTTACAGAGTCTAACAATACTCATAAAACTCAAATGTGAAATAGTAATGCTGACATGCAGGCGCTCGCCAACTCAACACATCTCTCTGTCAAGACACCTACCGAAAACTTGCAGAGACTCGGTTGGTTTCGCCCAGTGAGATTAACTCATTCTATGTCTAATGACCCCTTGTGAAACATATTTTCTCTCTTTTATTGTCTATTTAATTTTTTAACTTTAAGTGATTTCTAATTGTCTGTGTCTGCAATTATGTTTAATTAAATAAATAATTTTAAATTTTACTGTTTCTCTCTTATTCATTAATGAAGTCACACTCCGTTACAAAATCTTGATCCAGATATACTGATAAATCTCAAATGTAAAATATTAATCAACTCCAGCGGCAGTTACAACAACATCCACCATATACATTGTCCGAGAGAGGTAGTAGGTCATTTGTAGGCCAACAGGCAATATTATCTATTTCAAGGAAATAAAAATTACTTCTATGGAAGAAATATTTTAATTAAATTAATGCACAGATATTCCTTCATAATATATTTGTTACTGTTAATTTGATCAACAGTTTATTAAGAATAATAACCGATCAATGCGATAAATAATTTATTACTTTAAATGGTTATTGTTCATAATAACCGATAAATAACATTAACCGTAACATATACGATATTTAAAGTTATAGCCATACATACTAAAAGTTTCACTCTTAAACGTTCGAAAATAATGTCATAAGTTATCATGTGGTGTGGTTTCAATTTTGCTGTCTTGGTGTTTGATGCTTTGTCGTGAAAATTCATTAAAAGATTATTAAACATTGATAAACATAACTGTAATCAACAGTAATTGTTGATATCCAGTAAGTGTGAATTTTTAAAAATATTTTTTATATCACAAAACATAATACGTCACACCACTCTATTTGTAATTATTAAAAAGCATCTTGAATATGACGCAAGTGATATATTAATAAAAATGCTTCTTTTTATGCTTCAATGAAAAAATTATTTGTAATATTTATGGAAAAAGAATGCATCAATATTCACAAACAGTTTTTTTAGTTTCTCTTTTAGTACATTATTATTTTGTTTAATGAACATAAAATTCATTTTCATCAAAGAGTATTAAATTCAATTTTCAGAGTTTCTGAGATTCTATTCTACGGTAATATATATTAATTTGAATCCATTTCGAATAGTTCTTTGCCCTTGAAAGAGTGGACTAGAATGGATCCCTTGTTTTGTTTTCGGTTGTACTCGATTCACTCTGAGTTTTTTTGTATTTCTTGATTTATTTTTGGCTATCTCTGTATGACCTTGATTTCTATTGTTCTCTGTTTTTTGTTTTGCTGCTGCAATTGCGAGCTACTTAAACATTGTCTTCATTTTATCCATTTTTTCCTAATTTTACTCTTTAAATTTTATTGTGCATAAATTAAAATTTTTCTTTGTTCTAGTTTAAAGTTTAAAATATGATTCCTTTTTAAATTTATTCTATCATTTTCTTCTTGTTGATTGTTTTTAAGCTTTACGGTAATATAAACATTAAATTTTTGTTAAAATTAATAAGTATAAAATATAAGAAATGAAATATGTGTGACAAAAGGAAATCCCAGTGGCTATGATCTAGGGATGGCGGTTAATGCGAAAATCACCTGATTTCGGTTATTCAGGTTTTTTCACCTCCTGTTTACCCTGGCGGTTAAAACCGGTCAAAATAACCGATTTGGAAATAACCGGTTTTCGGGTTTTTTAAATAAAAAACAAACTCCGTTTGTATACAAATTTTTTTATTAATATTGTCTTTACAGGAAATAAATCCATTGGCCAATTTTTATTTGTTCATAAAGACTCTCTCAGTAATTCACCAATCAACAGACGCCTCGAGGAAGCGGTTGCCCTTGATTGGTCTAAGATGATAAAATTCAAAGCTTCATTACTTAGAAAATTTTAGACAAATCTAACCTAAAATCGAGCCTATTTTCCGATCCGGTTTATTTACCTGGTTATTGGATTTTTAAAAAATAACCGGTTATAACAGGGACAAAAAATAACCGAAAAGAACCGGTTTTCTGTTCAAACCGGTAGGTTTTTCCCATCCCTTCATTGATCTTCAATTTCTTACTTTCTCGTATACGAAGTATACAAAGAGAAAGCATTGTAATAGTCAAAAAATTCGAATCTCCACGTTTTAGACCTCCCCGTGTCCGAAATACACAATTTTGGAATTTCGTCTGTCTGTCTGTGTGTCTCTCTGTGAACACGATAACTCGAAAACTATTAGAGCTTCAGGGAGGGATGAAATTTGGCATGTGATCTTTACACATGATTTGTAGGTTTCTATCAAATTTTTGACAAAATCCGTCCGCGGGAAGTTTGTCTGTCTCTCTGTCTATCCGTGTACATGTGAAGACGTTAACTCAGAAACTTAAATAAATAGATGGAAAAATTTGGTACACAGTTTTATCGTCAGGAATGTAAGTCCTTATCAAATTTTGGACCAAATCCGCCAAAGGGTTGTCGGTCTGTATAATCGTATGCTTGCAAATGCAATGACTTAGATAAATTAAATTTCGTATATGGTCTTCTAAAATGAATTATAATTTTGTGTCCAATTTTTGTTTCAATCGGTTGAAAAAAAGGCGTTCAAATTGCATTTTTGCCGTCTTCCCCTTTCTACGGCGCAAAAAAAAAAAGGCTCGGCCGATACGCGCGTTTCTTTACCGTTCTACGTTCTGTTTTGGCTCACTGACAAATTCTACCACGCCCTTTCGTCTTTGGTGCTCGCTGAAGGAAATTAGTGGCGTTTTGTGCGCTCAGAAAATTTGCAATTTTTATCTGCGCGAGGGTGCGGGGAAACGACCCAGATAGCACGTAAGTTTGCAGCAAGTTTGATTTTGACTTGATATTCCCTTGTCACGGCAAAATTTGACGCGTCAAACTTGAAACGAACTTGTAGCAAGTTCTCTGTGACAACTAGCGCCACCCTCGCTTGCAACGCATTTTTGCTGCAAGTTCGATGTGACAAATAGCGCCACCTCCCTTTCAAATAAAATATGCAGCAAATTTGCAAAACAAGCTTCATGCAAAAATAGCACAATAAAGAGATAATTATCTTTGTCTCTGTTTTAAAAAACATCCTATTTTTAATAGCATCTCCTAGACCGCCCTTCTTTTAGTTAATTCAATAAATCAATAATAATTTGTGAAAAAAATAACTTCTTTATAAAAAAAATTTTTGAAACATTTTCCATCTTTTTACTAAATATATCACTCTCACTTTAAAGAAAACTATATCGCCTTTTTTTAATGTTGAAATTTTAACGTTTATAAACAAAATTAAATCTAAAAAACAGTTGGTGTTTGTTGAACAATAATAACTAGACATTTTGTCCCATTTTAAAGTAATTACTTTTGAATTTTAATTTCATAATTTATTCTGCTAGCAAAACGTAGTTATTAGCGAAAATCGCTCTCTCTCTTTGACTTCAAATCATATTCTCAACTCAAAAAATTAATGAAATCAAGAAAAACGTTTAAAATAAATCGTATACAAATCGAATTGAACGATGTATTAGCGAAATCTATCTTCTCCTCTCAGAGTTCAGCAGGCTCAATGGTTGGCGTCTCCACTTCGCAACCGGGAGGTCGCGAGTTCTATCCCGGGTTGTGTTCGTACTCTGTTGTTGCTATAATTTCCAAAGAGTTTGCAGTGGAAGTCTGCTGCAAACTAAAATTGCTATCTGGGGACCGAAACCAAAAAACAGGTAGATTTTTCCTATCCCTACTATGATATTCAATTTTTGACATGTAAATAAAGAGGATGAGAATGAGACATAATAGGGATAATAATTTATTTTCCAATGTCGTGCACGCCCACAAAACAACAAG
>BGPR01046184.1:0-12109 GCA_013235015.1 Araneus ventricosus | reverse complement strand
TTTTACATCAAAGAAGGAATGATTGTGGACAAAATTCATAAAATTCTATCCTTTAAACAGATTCCGTGGCTTAAAGATTACATACACTTTAACAACGAGAAAAGAAAAGCAGCAACAGATGAATTTACTCGTTCGTTCTGCTAGAAATTAAACAATTCCTTTTTCGGCCGTCTCATGCTCAATCAAAGAAAAAAATATCTGTTCTGGGTTCAGTAACAGAAAAAGATTGTAAAAAAAATCTTTCTAGTCCCTTGTTAGATTACTTCGAACCAGTAAATGAGAATTTGTTTAAAATGCGCAAACCAAATTTGATTCTATCCTATCTATGGAGGATGTTGTATTCTCGAATTGTCTAAACTACACATGTACAAACTGTATTATTCCAACTTTAAAAATGTATATAAATCCAAAGGTGAACTTCTTTACATGGATACTGACTCTTTTTATATTTCTGTTGAAACTGATGATGTATTCCTAGACATGAAAACGAGTTTAAATAATATTTTCGATCTAAGCAACTATCCTAAGAATCATTTCTTATCCGATGATTCGAATCGAGGGCGGTTAGGTTACTTTAACACTTTACCGACCGGTAGCGGTTCGAACATACTATGCCCTTTCACCGCCCGCTCAGCTGCAGATCGTCCGAGACACCGGCGAGACAAATCAAAAAGTCGATTAATCGACGACCGGTCGGTAAGCGCTGGGGAGCAAAACGTCGATTAATCGACGACCGGTTGGTAAGCGCTGGGGAGCAAAACGTCGATTAATCGACGACCGGTTGGTAAGCGCTGAGAACAAACCGTCGATTAATCGACGGCCGGTCGGTAAGCGCTGGGGAGCAAAACGTCGATTAATCGACGACCGGTTGGTAAGCGCTGAGAACAAACCGTCGATTAATCGACGGCCGGTCGGTAAAGTGTTAAAAGCGAAGCCGTTCAACCCATACGAGAGTTTGTGGGAATCAAATCAAAAATGCATGCATTTTCATATGGAGATACCTGCAAGAAAACCGCTAAAGGTGTCAAGAAGTCCTCTTTAAAAAACTTCACATTTGAATCATACAAAAATGTCTTATTAGAATAATCTTCTATCCATCAACCACAATGTTCGATTGTTTCCAAAAAACATGAACTGCATACCGTTATTCAAAATAAGATTGGGCTTTCTGCGTTTTATGACAAAAAATATCTCGCAGATGGATGTATTTATTCTATAGCATATGGACACTATCAAATCGAAAATGAAGACGATGATGAATGAGAGGTAAACGTTATTTCTCTTATATATTCTAATGATTGGCGGTGGAGGTGGTGCTATCTAAGGTTTGCATTCTCTCTAACCTAGCGAGTGGAAAAAATACTTTTTCTTTTCTAAGTTTCATATATATTGTCGCAAATTGAGATGTGTATCTTATTTATTGTGGTGGCGGAAAAATGCTTAGTGTCTTATATATCTTGCTATGCTTATTATAATGTCGTAAATTAGAATGTATATCTTATCTAACCTCTCTGGTGATGGTTAAATGCTTTAGCCTTGAACATTTTTATATATCTTATTGTGCTCACTATATTCAATTGTCATGCAATTGAAATATGTATCTCGTTTAACATGGTGTTGGAAAAACTGCTTTTGTAACATTTTGATATGTGTGCCTTCCTATCTCACTCTACTTATTGTGTAACCATTTCCTGCTTATATAATCGCTATGTATCTTATCACCATTTTTAAAATCTGCATCTTGCAGATGTTTTTTGTATAACCATACCTTTTTGTAGAAAACCAATAAAGAACCGGGTTCTCCTCGCGGAGGGCCTGCCCGAGCTGTGCTGCATGAAGGTCGTGGTTTTGATATTCATCATCATGCAACAGAGCTCAGGTAGGTTATCGAATCAGCTCGAAGATGAAGATGCGATCATTCCCAGAAGTGTTTGAGAGTTGGAGAGATGAAGAGGCCTGAAGAGTCATGTTTTTGTCAGTTGAAATTTTTAATATTCAACTGACGAAGCCGATCTTGGAGGGAGCCGAGCTCACTCTCGAGGTAAATAAATATTTTTTGTTTCGATGTCATTGTCTTATCAAATTCCGAACTTGGGTCATAAACTTGCTCGAGTCGTTGTCGGAAATTCAGACACTCATGACATGCGAATGGTGTTTTAACAAATTATTGTGTATATTTTACAAAAACAGGTCATATGGTGAGACGGCCTTTATGGTACTTGACTAGCGAACATGTGCTTGAAGTCATTTCATGTTCATTGGCGAAGTATCCTACAGGCTATAGAACAGCAGAATCGAGATCTCTCCTTTCCACAACTCAACCATCCGGCGAACCAGCGCTATCGGAAAAAGGTAACATTTTTGAATGCTACACTTATGCACTCTAACGGCACTTCCTACATCACGCGCACATTTGATCGCTGAAAACAACGTTCAACACGCTATCCATAATGTGAGAACCTTAACGACAGAGTTAGTGGACGTAAACAATCAAAACCCACCCTCGCACGCATACAGCCAAACCAACAACACGCGGAAACGATAGCTGCTCTCCACACTGCTCATATCTGGACCACCCTCGCGGAGTGCTCACAACTGGACCACCCCCATACATTTAACATTGGCCCAGATATTAGCACCCCGAGAGGGTGGTCCAGTTATTAGCACGCCGAGAGGGTGGTCCAGTTTTTAGCACTGTAATACTACTACTGTTGTTCTACGTTAGATTGACGTTCAGTTCTTAAGCTACACGAGGGCGGTTTTGGAACGGATTTCGTAATTTTAAATGTTCCATTTTAAATATACCATTCTCCAAACTTCCACTCTACACTGACGTGAGGATATTATTTTCTGCTATAATTAGCAAGCATTGACTTTAGAAATAATCGAAATTTCAAGATAAAGGAAAGGAAATTTCAAGATAATGCTAGATTTCCAACTTACTATTTGTGTACTCTCTGTTGTAGAGTTGTTTTATATTAGATTATCATCAGGTTTTTAAGCTATACGAGGGCAGTTTTAATAGTAGATCAACATCAAGCGCATGAAACTGACTTAATCAACTTTCTATAGATACGAAGCAATAGAAAATTAGGAAGCATTTTTTCTTCGGACTGGAAATTTACATAAAATAATTAGTTTTTAAAAAAATTCGATCTCGATATTAAAAAAAATAACTTTGAAAATGTGTCAGCGTGTCTTACCGTTTGTTAACGATGCTTCTTTCAGCTACACAACTGGCCGCACGGGACCCAGGTTCTTTTAAAACCGATCCGAAGATCCAGCACTCGAATAACGATGCTATGATCGGAATCCGATCAAGGGTGATCGCCGATCGAAAATCAACTTTTTCTTTTGTACCCCGCCGCAGCTTAAATCCTCGTTTTCCCAGGAACAATACCGCTAATAGCCAAGACTCTCACTGGACATAAATCAATCGCCTGGTAAAAGGAAGACCTCATTGGCGGACATCGTCGAATTGTCAGCCAACCCTCACGAGTTGGGGCAGAGAAGCATCGTTAAGAAGCTGTACGCTTCTTTTTAACTTTTTAAGGAAAGCATAGCTCTCGTATATGAACTGTTCGAGTTTTTATTCGAGATGAGCGGATGCTCATGAGGACTTGTTGATATTCCAATAGATTTTAGGTAGAGCCGTTGTTCTGAGTGACTGTCATTTCTACCTACAGAGGCTGTCTCAAACACCATCCTGTAATTTTACTCACGTCTATAATATTTTGTATATAAATTATTAATTATTTTGTAATCCACAATAATCAAGATACTTCGAGCAATTTTTAAATAAAAATTATTATAGTGATACTAGTCTAGCTGTTGATTCACTCTACCCGAAGTCTCTACACTTCACATAATTAATATAACCTCACCACACAACAGATAATATTTTTGCCGAAAACCTGTCACAAAATGGTCTTTTCGTTTAATTGGGACCAAGCACTAAATGCATTGTGAGACAATGTAAAGTGGTTTCTTATTATTTCATATATATTCTCTTCAACTCAATTATTACAGTAATCAGAAGTTTCGGATCGAGAATCGCAGTGCTCCCGTTAGGGACTGAAATAACATTGATAAGAAATGAACTACATTAAAAACGAGTTTACAAAGAACCCCAAATGGGTGAGCAGAACAATTTAAAAATCATCGCTGATAACAGTGTACTCAAAAAAAGAGCAAAAACACAAAGCACAAAAAGATAAAAGCAAAAACACAGAACGCAAAAACTCAAAGAGCAAAAAATAAACATTAGAAACACAAAACATATACAAAAGGTAACCGATTTAAAATCAATAGCATTTAAAACCAAACAGTTACAAACAAAATCGAGAGACAATACGCATTACAAAAACTGCATAGAAGCACACCAGAGATCTAAACACATTACAATGGACAAGTTAATAATTCAAAAGAAACCGAAACAATTACTAAAACCTTCGAAAACTCGAGAACAGTTAACTAAGTAATAGAATGACACCAAGTTGAAGAAAATAATAATAATAATAATAATAAATCCTGAAACCGGGGGGGGGGAGTCATTCCAATCAAGTCCAAAATTACTGAAGAATTTACTGACTGAATCCCCACAGAATCTGAAGATCTTTTCAAGTCGCAAAATGCACTCCCTATTTTTCAATAAATTTTTGAACAACTCTACCCGATGATTCATTGCGGGTTCTTTAAGATGATGCTCCTTAGTCAGCGGGCAATGGAGAACGTAGTGATCTGCGTCACGAGTGGTGAGTTTAGTTTTTTGAATCTGTGTAGGTAACAGGGGAATGGACCGCGTCTCGTTAAAAAGTAAAATAAGCATTTGTTGTGGACAGTAATTTTTTATTTACGCAGGGCACGAAACTCCTGGCCTTCTTCCCCGAATCTGAGTCATAGATTTCCCAGTTATATTGCCAATCTTTCATTAAATTTTTTGTAATTTTGAATTTAGCACATGAGAGCGGGGTTTGGACATTCATATTCTCGCCATCAGTTGTGGCCAATTTTGCATGGTGATCGGCGAGCTCATTACCCGGGCCGTCGACAAAACTGGCTAAATGAAAACGAATAGTTTTGGCAAATATGAGATATTCTTTGCCGAGGAAACATTTCCGGACTTTCTAAGGATAGTGATGAAAAATCTAGCCAGTGAAAAGAAAGAGAAATTTAGAAGCTACACAAAAATTCTCCGGATGACTGCTTTTGTTTAGAGAATTTATAACAACATCAAGAAAATCTCTCTAACTTTCACCAATGATATTTCATGTGAAGTTATTGAAAAGGCAGAAACCACTCTGATAGAAATCATCAAGTATGAATTGTCCTTTAAAATAAGTGAGAATAATACAATAGAATTTTATGTATAGAATGGCATTTTGAATTTTCAAACAAGACTCATTCTCAGTGAAAATTCAACTTTGCACGCCCTATAGTCCTACCAGACCATGTATTTTAGAAAAAGACCTTTGATGCATACTGGAATGTTAACCACACAGTTAAGAGAAAGATTCTGGATTCCCAAGATACAGGAATTTGTTAGAGCACATCTGCGTCGATATGTACAATGCAAGAAGCTAACATCTAAAAATGTTCACCCGTATCCATCTCCCTTAACTCCCGACAGAGTACACCAAGTAGCAACATTTCAAATAACTGGCGAAGATCTGACTGAACATCTTTCCCTGCGTAAAGGAAACAAAGCCTGGATAGTACTTTTCACGTGTGCCGTCTACCGAGCATTCCAAATGGACCTAGTTACATCTCATTCCGCAAAATCATCCCAAAATTTTCATAATGCTTGCATTATGATGTTTTTGGTCAAGGAGAGGAAGATGTTCTACTCTTTATAATAGTTTTTCCAAGAATTTTACGGGAGCAGCGAATGTATTAAAATAATTGGCCTGATATTTAATAGAAAGAGAATGTACTTTATTGAAAATGAAATGGTCATTTATCCCTCCATCAGCTCTATGATATGGCGAGTTTGTAAAAGAATGATGCGATGTCTCAGTTAACTCTTCGAAAGTTTTTGGGCAGAATCTGCGTCACATATGAAGAAATGATAACTTTGCTCAGTGATTTTGATGCAGCCATAAATTGGCGATATTCAACATATTTATAAAACGACACAAACGAATTGAATCCTCTGACGCCTGTTCACTTTATTCAAGGTATAAAAGAACGATACGCCACTGATTTAGATTCAATTGACTCTCAGCACTTACTCAAACGCGTTCGTTACCTTCATACCTTACGATTAAATTTACGAAAGCGTTTCTATAAAAAACATTTTGGAGAAATTATGAGAAGTTCCAAGCCAGCTTCAAAGAGATAGATAATTTCTGAATTGGAAATTGCCCGAGTTGACTCAAAGAGCCTAAACAGAATATATTGTCCTTTCGCTCAGGTGGGTGAATTGTTTCTAAGCAAGGAAAAAACGGAACGTGTTGCGAATCTACGCATAGCCAATTGTGAAATCATATGACCTGTTCGAAGAAATTATCCCTTAGTGCTTAGTTCTATTTACAAATTCAATGAAATGCCCCCGGAAGCAATGATAAAGAATTTCCTATGACACGCAATGGACATGCGTGTCATAGAAAAAATTAGAACTGACAATGCCATTGGAGGAAATTTTAAATATTTAAGGGGAGTCGGTACCCCCTATACCGCTAATGTTAAATTGGCCATTTTTAGGTACCTTTTTTCACAATGTGTAATAGATACATGTTTGAAATTTTTTATACAGTTTAAGTTCACATTTATCTTTATACTGAGCGGATTTCTTACATTAATATAGCTTGGTTTTTTTTAAAACAATTTAACTGTATGTCACGATGAATTTGTCAAAAATTGCCGTTTTCTTACACGCAATCAGCAATATTAAGAAATATTTTTGAAATAATAGAACCAAATCCGCTCAGTATGTACTTTCATATGAAGATAATATGTGGTAAAAATTTTAAAAGCCTACATGCAATAGAATTTGAGAAAAAGGTACACATAGTTTCAAAAATGTCATTTTGAGATAATTCAAGTTAAAGGTAAAAACATTGCCTCATCAAAATATCTCAACATAATAGCATGCAATCTATACTTTTTATAAAACCTTTTCCTTTCATCTTTCTCCTATATACATTTTTTATTCCTCCTACCCATTAATTGCTGAGAAAAAGCATATTTTGGCCTTAAAACCTTACCTCCATACGACAACGTTACGTTTACTTTTTATTAATTATACTACAGATACCAATTCTCATTCATAAATTCTACCGATACAAGTTTTTATACAGATTAAGTATACATTTACATCTATACTGAAGTGGCATTTTACAGAAACACAAATTTGGGGGGGGGGGTAATGCATTTTTCAAAAACTTTCGATTTTTGAAACGAGATCAGTGCAAATCCAAAATATATGTATAATATCACAAAACTTTCACTTCATTATATGCATTTACATGTATAGAATATGTGGTGAAAATTTCAAGTGTGTGTATAGGATAGTTTTTAAGAAACATTTACATTCAGTTTCGAAAACGGTCACTGTGCATTTTTCAAATACTGACGTACTCCAACACGAGATATACATCTATTTCTGATTTTTGTCTAATATCACAAAAATTTTACTTCAGTATATACATTCATATGTATAAAATATGTGGTGAAAATCTCAAGTTTGTGTATAAAGTAGTTTTTTAAAAAACAGCTACAAACAGTTTCGAGAACAGTTACGGTGCATTTTTCAAAAATGAGGTCAATATAAATCAGATATCCTATATGTAAAATATAAGAAAAAATGTCACTTCAGTGTATACATTTATATGTATAGAATATTGTATACATTCATATGTATAGAATATTGTATATATTCATATGTATAATATAGAATATGTGGTGAAAATTTCAATTGTGTGTATAAGGTAGTTTTTAAGAAAAATGTACATTCAGTTTCGAAAACGGTTACTGTACATTTTTCAAAAACTGACGTACTCCAACGCGAGATATACATATATTTCTGATTTTTGTTTAATATCACAAAAATTTCACTTCAGTGTACACATTCATATGTATAGAATATGTAGTGAAAATCTCAAGTGTGTGTAAGGTAGTTTTTTAAAAACAGTTACATGCAGTTTCGAGAACGCTCACTGTGCGTTTTGCAAAAATTATGGTTTTTTACACACAATTAAAATTTTCACCACATATTCTATACATATGAATGTATAGAATATCCTATACATATGAATGTATGCACTGAAGTGAAATTTTTTTTTTTTTAGTTTACATATAGGATATCTGATTTATATTGACATCATTTTTGAAAAATGCACCGTGATTGTTCTCGAAACTACTTGTAGCTGTTTTTAAAAGAAACTACATTATACACACACTTGAGATTTTCACCACATATTTTAGACATATGAATGCATATACTGAAGTAAAATTTTTGTGATATTAGACAAAAATCAGAAATATATGTATATCTCGTGTTGGAGTACATCAGTTTTTGAAAAATGCACAGTGACAGTTTTCGAAACTGAATGTATATATTTCTTAAAAACTATCTTATACACAAGATGAATAAAATCAGAATTATATTAGAATATCATAAACATTTCACTTCAGTATATATTTATATGTTTACAATATATAATTCCAGTTTGTGTATTATATATATAGGTAGATTTTAAGAAAAAGGTACTTACATGCAGGTTTCTTTTGCACAATCGGTGAACACATCTAGTACATGAAAATCAGTTTATCTGACACAAAGTCAAAGATTTTATTCCTTTGTTTAAAAAAATCCTTTAAATTATGTTATATTCTGTTATATTATAACATATTATATTATTATTTTGTTGCTGTTATAATCTTTAGAAGGATTTGAAGTGTAAACACAGACCAGACAGAACACAAAACGAAAGAAAAACTTGTTACTCATTGTATGAAACGTGCTTTTGAACCGGTGAAGAAATCAAAATAAACAACGCCAAACATGCGAACGCAATTACAGTTAAACTGCTGCTCGCTCGCAGTGAAGTAATAAATAAAATATTGTAAGGCTTTGCAGATGCAGCCTTGGGTTAAAAGTCCAATGTTTACGTTTTTATGTCTCAAAGTGGGCGTGGCGCGGCATTTAAATGGATGTTTACATTTTTATAAGTTTATTTTAATTAACTTCTAATATAAGCAGGACCAAAGGATTTACATCGTTGGAAAGGTCTTGAAATGGAGAATTCAAATATATAAAAATTAGAAAATCGAATTTTTGAAAGTTATAGGGTACTGACTCCCCTTAAAGAGTTAATTATGCTAAAAGGTATTGTATCGTTTGTCAGGAATATTTTTGTTGCTTCTATTGAGGTAAATATAAACCAAAGTGTTAAGCATAAAATTTAAATGTTAGATACAGTGATGTCCTGAACGTTAATGGAGTACCTTACAGAACAACTTGTTAATTATCTTGATTTTAATGGAATGCTAGATCGTTAACCTGCATGTTACAGTAAATTTAGAATTGAGAATGTCGTTAACGAGGTTTTATATTGTGCTTTCCTAGCATTAGAGAAATACCTTATGGCACGATCTCATGTAGACCTGCATTTATGCTTTTGTAGCTGTGCAATAACTGTATTAGAAAATTTATTCTAACTTGCTATATACATTGATAGTTTATGAAATCATGTGTCTCAGAAGCCCCGTAAGAAGGTATATTTGAAGATTCTGTTAAATTGTGCAAAATATTTGATGAAGCATGAATGGAGTTATTTATCTAAGAGAGCCCATACTAGTTAGATCTTGTAAAATTCTTTATTAGATCATCAATTAGTACATATCATATAATAAATGTGTATTATATATTTTATTATCAATTTGTCTGTTTTCATTGTGTTATATAATTTCATCCAGAACAAAACTGTGACTCTTTGGTATGTGTAAGAAAACTGGGTTACTTGTGGAAAATATTATAAGTAATTTTAACACACTGTGTTACCGAAAGGAGAAATTAGAGTGCTTAAATTTATAAACAAGATGAAATCACGACATTCTGACAGGGGATAGAGCGAAGAGTAGGCATTAGTTCAATAGTCTTGTAGCGGGAGAGAACAGTTGGGGAAATTGAGAAAAGAGAAAGCGATCTCAAAGACAAATTCGAAGAGTTCAGAATTTTTGCTGCATTTGGTCTGGAATGGAAGCTCATGACAGGAGATCGGAAGAAAATTAGGCATTCTTTGTCCAAAAGAATAACGCCTAGCGTTCATCTAGAACCAGATAATTTTAGACTAGATACGGATGAAATATAGATAATTTATCAGTGTATTATCTTTGAATCGTGTCTTCTATCCACAATAAAGAATAATTTAAGACGAAAGAGAGTTTGCATTCTTTCACTGCAAGATTACAGAAAAATGTCCATTCAGATTTTACAGGAAGGATTTCACTTTTGTAAGATATTATCTTCTTATTAAGGCAAGCATTATAGCAGTCTTCTTAATAAGGCATAGCATAATTATGAAATGGAGTATATTAATCTTTCCATGAGAAGTTTCTTATTGAAAACAATTTTGAGGACCAATCATCTTTTGAAGTACAAAATCGAAAAAGGAGTGTTTAAAACACAGCTCGGAAATGAGATTTTATATTTTCATAGTTCATGTGGATCTGTCAGAATATTTTTGATTTGAAAACAGTTAGCACTGGAAAAAGAAGTTTCAAAAATTCATAGAAGCTTTACTTCGGGTTTCAACAAATCTATGCAATTTTCCATTTTTCGAGCCATTGGTCCATTTGAAGCAAGGAAAAAAAATATTATCTTGAAATTATCGTAATTTAATCCTAAGTAATTTAACAATTTCTCTATGAAATTACAACTTATAAAAATTACTGGGGCAATATATTTCTGCTCTATTAGCAAGGATGAATTACATTGTAAAATAATAGTTGAAATTTGAAATGCATCCTTCCATCTGATGCCCTGAATGTTTCAGAGAAAATAGTTTCATAATAAAAATATTTGAGATGAAAGTATCAGCGATAAGAAAATATTAAATTTACTGTTTGATTCTGACTTTGAGAGAAATAAGAAAAGAACTATATGAAAACCACTCTGAAGTTTAGATTTTTAAAATTTCAAAACAAGCTGAAAAAATAGAAAATTAAAATGTTTCAGAAATGTAGAAATTTAGCCATTTTGTTCTTAAATTATCAGCTGATTATGTATTGCCTTACCGCCACGAGAAATACTCTGAACAGAATTAGCAAGTAGACTAGTCGAAGAAAGGAAGAAAACGGGTATAAAATCAACTGCAACATTCCGCCAACTAAATGCGCTTCGTTAGGCGAAGAATTCGTTTTCGACTGAAGTTACACAGCGAAATGAGAATTCTCGCCGGTTCTATATGCGCCGCATGAAATAAAGCCCTTTCATTCACCCCCAAAATGCAGTGGAATATCCTGTTTCCATAACGACAGCCACCGGCATGCCTTAGGTCTGGGTTTTTTCTCGTGGCGGTAGGACAGTATGGATGATGTAAAATTACTTATTATTTAAAGAATTTGAAAATAAAAAAAGCTGAGAACATACCATGGAATTTTACGGCATATAATATTACGTTTTAGACATTTCAAAAATTTAAAGTTCCAGAAAATTTAAAAAGAACACAAACATGAAATCCATTAACGTAAATTTTGACTAGACTTAGATTAAAATGTGGATCATTGCCGCATTAGCAAATGCAAGTAATCCATTATTTTTCTTTAAAAAGTAATCCTTTCCCTAAAATAAATTTATATTTTTTGTATTGAATTATATATGATGTTTTTCGAACTTTAAAAATATATTTTAATTATGGATAACAATGTGAGTATTTTTTAAAATACAGAATAATTTTACAGTATTACATAGTAGCAGGTAGAATGATATGAACATGATTAAAAATTGTTACGCATCAATAAAAATCAAGATATGAAAAATAATTCAAATAAAAATCTCCTAAGTACTGTTCACATTTAATTTTAAGCTACATATTTCCATAATAAAAGGAAAGGTTATAAAAATTTTTAAAGCTGCCCTCTATGATTTTACTAAAATAACGACATA
>BGPR01046183.1:0-12110 GCA_013235015.1 Araneus ventricosus | reverse complement strand
TTTTCATTACGTTTCCTATTGGCGACAACAGGCATTAGAGTTTCAGTCTTCTCAAGATTTTAGAAGACAGAACTGGGTATGTTTCTGAAAGGCAACACAGGGCTTTTAAGGGTTAATGTGAAGAGCATAGAGTTTGAGTGATATAATTTCGCTTCACAGTTTTCCAATAAACCGCAAAGCTGGGAATAAAGCCGAGTCATTTTAAACGCTTTTACTAAGTTCGAAATGTTTCATGTTTGTATGTAAGATTAGAATTTTGTGATCGATTTTTCATGGACTTCTTAATGCACTAGAGCTCTGAAATTTTCTATATTTATTGGATCTTGATGACAATGCAATATTTTAATAATTTTAGAGCTCTCAAATATCAATTCTTAAAAAATAATTCGCAAAATTACGTTTGCTCTCGGTAGGTTTCAGTGGCGCCATCTGTAGTAATTTTGAGAGCTAAAATACTTTACACAGTAATTTAAGTTCTTCAATAAAACTAATAATAAATATAAAAAAACTTTTTAAGAAAAACGCTTTTACCAATACATTTAAAAAAATAATATTTTTTTCTCAAAACTCTGGAGGTGAAAACAAAAATCGGAAACGCGTGAGACGCAGGTAGAAAAGCTGTAAGTAAATTAGAGTTGTAATCACATTTATAATATAATTTATATATGAGGAATGTTTAATAACATTTCGTTTCTTATGATAATCATTGTGGTTTCATATCTTTCTCCTATTGTTTTCGGCGCCTCGCGCTTTTACGATTTTTGTTTTGACCTCCAGATTTTTGAGAAAAAATTTTCTAATGCATTGGTAAAAGCGTTTTTTTAAGTTTTTTTTATATATTTAATATCTATAATATTGCTGTAGGAATGCCAATATTAATCAATAGAGTCAATTAATACCGATACCCGAAGTGAATGGGAGGCCACTGACGAAGCTGCCAAACTTATGCTCCAACACAGACGATAAAATAATTAAAAGGGACCGAAGAATCGACTTTTGAAAACACTCCTTGGAGGGCTTTAAAATCTCATCGGAGTTTGAAGAAGGGATTAGAAGAAATCAGTTCGTGTTTAACTTTTCGACATTCTTTTAATTCGTTCTACAAGGATTAGTTTAGTGTAGTTAATTTTCCGTTTTGAAGCAACAAGAGGGCTATTTTGGGACGATCCTCGCCATTTTGAACCACGGTCAGATGACGAGGAAGACACCTCAGCTGGCAACCTCTCCGTACCATACCAGCAGAATGACATTTGACCCCTATGCATGATTTAACGTGCAACGGGCCTAATAATTGAAATTTTATGTTTTATAATCACTCCCGACAATCTTTTCATCACAACTAAATAGTTTACTTAAATGTTGGATTATTAAATAATCTGCCATTTAAGCGGTGAAAGGTTGCTAACTATTTATAAAAACATTTGATGCTTGTTTAAAAATATTTCTAAATTTATTTCTAAGGAAGATTTATGCCACATTTTTTACGCTTTTATGAGTATGGATAATTTATTTTGCCTCATGAAAACGATATTTATTCCCCTATATATTGTTAATAAGACCAGAACTAGTACTGTCATCTCTTGCCTTTATTAGATATTAGAAAATGTAATTTTGCTAATAGATCATCAAAAGACCTCCTACCAGCTAATAAAAAAGGTTTTGATACCACCTGTTGAGCAACGACTCTCAACGATTTAATCGCCTGAATTTATTGCCAGCTAAGGACTAGAAACGAACAGTCATTGAATTGACCTCCATATCGCAACAATATTTTTTAAACATCGCAATAAGATAATGCTTTTTTCCATATATATGTTTTACTATATTTCCTGTTTTATTTAATTTCCTACCAAAACAAAACTTTTTTTTTCGTAGACTTATTTCTCTCCATAGTGGTCTAATGGTGTGTCGGGAAAGGAAAAAATTAAGACGCTTTTCGTGATATTTTTAAACACTTATAGCTCCGCAACCAAATAACATAAAGAGCTGGTTTTAGTTTCATTTAACAAAGAAAAGTAAACATTGAAGATTGCGAAAAGAATTTTAGAATTTTAAATAACGGTTTAGCCACAATGGAGCTGCAAAATTGGTTAAAATCACTAAACATTTTGATGACGTCATGCCGACCGATGCGCGCGCACGCAGACTAAAGCAATTCCGTCATCGATCTGAAGTTCACGCGAAATACTACTCAAGAATTGTTGAATTACGTCGAATTTAGTACTAAAGTAAAACGCTCATAGTTCCGCAACCAAATAACATAGAGAGTTGGTTTTAGTTTCATCTAACAGAGAAAGGTAGACATTAAAGATTCCAAAAATAATTTTAGAATTTGTTATTACGGTTTAGTCACAGACGAGTTGCAACTGTGGTGAAAATCACGAAGAATTTCACAAAGATAGAGTGATATAGTCACACTAGACTAATAGTCACTATAGACTATAAAGTTAATAGTCATATAAAGCTACTTTAGTCACAGAAAGTCAGAGTTGAATAAGGTAAGTAAGTCTACGCCCCTCAATCCCAGCGACCGTTTCGCAGAGACAACATCCCGTCGAATTTTCCTTCTTAATCCACATCAGACCCATCATAGGTCTGTAATTCTTTCTTTGCCAATCTACGCTTTCGCCAGTTGATAGCAAGATAATAGAGTTTGCCCATCAGTCGTCCTGATGGATTCTTTGAAAGAAACGTGAAGACTGGGTTCCATCAGTGGGAAAAAAAGGGAAAACTATTAATAACCGATACATTAGCAGATGTCTCCGCAAGCAGATCGGGGGCGAAAAAAGAGAAAAAAATTAATCACGTTTAATGCTCGCGTTTACTTGATTCCGGGATACTAAAAGAAGGAGATCTTTTCTTACTCATACGGATGATTACCTGTCGATTCATTTAGTGCTTTTTTTCCAACTTACCTTGTTTAATTGCGTTTTCTGACTAAGCAGACAGAGGGAAATGATAGCAACTTTATACTGTGTGCAGGACTGCTTTATTCAGTGGGTTGATAGAGCTGTAGCCCAGAAGTACCATTGAAACGAAAGGATCTAAAAAGTTACTATACCGGTTATATTTTAATTTTGCATCAATCTGTTTTTATTATAGTTTTAAATATGTTAAAAATATTGTTAGGCACAGGAAGCGAGTTTGCCAATATCACTTGTTAGTCTCGTAAAAACTATAATCCTTGTAGTAGAGACAGGCAGCTTGAGTAACAATAGTTATGAAGAGCTGCTGAATAATAAGCTAAAAGCGTCCTGGCTTATTGCAGTGGAATTTCTGTGAGATAGAGCATTTCTTATTGTTTCAGAAATGACGAAACATATAAGCTAAAAGAGACATTTATTTGGACGAACACATTTAAGAACATATTTACAGATTACCACATTTCCATTGTACAGGGTTGATATTTGTCCTATATCTTATAGGTACAGTACCAGCAACAGCTTATTTGGCACTGAAGTCTCTCCGAGGAGAGAATGCTTAGAGGACCTACAGACCGTACCCAAAAATGGCATAGTAGAGACAAGTATATATACTCTGCTAATAATAAGATCTACATATCAGCTGCGGGAATCGAATAGACAACGTCATACGATTCCGATTAAATAGCTGCTAATATGGATGTCAAGCGAAGTGACTAGCTCAAAGAAACGACGTGAAAATCTTAAAGAAAGACTTCGTGTAATCTTAGAGTAAAGGTACGAGAGGCAATTTAGAAAAGATGCAAGCCTCGTAGCTTAAAATGCAGAATTTCCTAACAAATATGACTAGGGATTGTAACTAGACAGCCATCGGTTTTCTAATGTTGCATAATCATGTTATCCGAGAATTATTAGACACATTACAAAATTATTTTAAATAATAACTAGAACATTCAGTAACAAAAATTCTTTACGAACTCATTATGGAACTACAAAAGATAATAAATATCGATGTGATATCCCTTTGTTGGATGTTGTATGTCCATCTGGGGAGCTATCGAATGAATAGCAGCTGTGATACGGTGCTTCAGTTGCTGCATATTAGCGTAAGGCATCTGATCCATACAATCTTTCACAAGATCCCGCATGAAAAAATCCAAGGGACTAAGTTCCTGAGTTCGGATGGCATGATTGAATTTTTGGAATTAATTAAATTTTTTCATACACTTCAGACCACACCTAGCTCCATCAGATCGGATTCTGGGAATATACAATGCTTTGAAACAGAACTTTAGGAGCCGTGTTAGTAATACGAAACATCGGGACAACGCTTCTATTTCTAGATATTTTTTCAAACTTTTGTAATGTGTCCAATAATTCTCGGACACACTGTATTTACTAAGACTTTGTATTTATTAAATTAGGAAGAAGAGGGAATGAGTTATTGTTTAATGGCACAAAGTACCAGACCGGACATGCTGCGTATAGTACGAAGAAAAAATGTGCGCACACAAGTGTTTTTTACTTTCTAGTACACGAAGCATGCAGAAAGAAAATCTTCTAATCGTCAAAATATTCGACACCATGAGGTTCACAAGTCGTAGTGCGAAGAAAAAATGTGCGCACACAAGTGTTTTTTACTTTCTAGTACACGAAGCATGCAGAGAGAAAATCTTCTAATCGTCAAAATATTAACATCGTGATGCTCACAAGTCGAATGTGCGCATACAAGTGTTTTTACTTCTTCTTTCTTATGTGCAAATACAGTTTGTAAAAGAGAATTGATTTTTATGTTTTTCATAATGTTTTATATACATGTTATTCGTATGATTTTCAACAAATATTGAAATACAATTGCCATTCGTTTATTCTCCATTTATTTCGTAATATGCTCCTTTTTTAATTTTGTAAACATCATTCTTATAGTGTTTTTCATTAGCTTCTTCCCAAGCCTTAGCAGATTCATCAAATTGGTACGACATTCTTCGCATAGGTATGATACGTTTGGTCGGCACTAAAAGGGATAATGAAGCATTGTTTTAAAAATATTCATGTGCGTTATTTACTGATCTTTGAAAATATGCGAAAGTAGGATATAGACAGTTTGCTTTACTCTCAAAACATGCGGAATTCTTTTTCAATTTATTCGATAGCGCGGATGCATTTTCTCAATGGATCTTCTTCACGAAGCATCGCCTCTGTGCTTTAAGATTCCGAAAGAAAAGAGGGAAAAAGTGAATTTCCCTCGATAGGCGGGAAGGAGTTTCTTCCCCAATAAAATCCCTTTTTTCCGGTCGAGTTGAAGTTCAAAGAAGACGATGCATTTTGGCTTGGCACGATGAAAGAACAATGCTTAAGGTATCCGACTAGAATGAAAAAGCGATTTTTTCGAAGAAAAATCTAAAAATATTTTTTATGATCTAAAAATAAATTCACAACTTTTATGATTCTAAAACAGTCTTTTTTTTATTCTTATTCCCTGATTTTTATTTGAAATAATGTGTTATTATATTTTTTTTAATATGTGTTTTCTGAAAAATGAAAATTTTACTAAAATTAGTCCGCGAAAAATGTGATGTCTACAAAACAATTCATTAAAATTCATTGCAATTTGGTACACATGTGTCAAAAACTTTTGAGGGTGTAATAGACCGCAGATTTTATGATAGCTTTCTTTCATCATGTTTTACAGTCACTTTCAGTTGGAAACATGCATATTTACGGATCCTACTTAGCGGGCTTAGTTTGGATTTGGATTTTTGTCTAGCTATAGTATCATAGAAAAACCAAAATTATCTTTTAATTACGATTATTTAGATATTTCAAAAGGGAATGATGAATTCAAAATAAAGATAATTTTGGTTTCTCCACGATGCAATATAGCTAAGACAAAAATCGAAATCAAAACTAAGCGCACTCCTCTGACATCATTCAGAAGTAGGCGAAGTCACGTGGCGCTGAGAGCCAATGAAAAGCGACCTCAATCCAAACCATAGTAGGATCCGTAAATATGCTCAAAACATAAGCGAAAACAAAAACGTAGGCGAAAAAAAAGATTTTGGCGAAAAATCAATGGCGCCGACTTTGAATGTTCATAAAATATTTATTTATTAAAATAAATTTTATCTTGCGGACTATTACATTCTAGATAGTTTGAATGCGAAATTAAAATTAAGTATATCCCATATTTTTTCAATTACGCTGTTTTTCTTAACATTGAAATTTTTATTAAATTTCTTCATAAAAAATAATTATTTTCAAAAACCACTGATGAAATATGGATTTTTAGTTCTAATTGTGACTATTTAAGCTTATTTTAGTTATTTATCTCTGTAAGTCTTTTTATGAGTAATAAATAATAGAAAAACTAAACAAATAGTTAAAAAAGAAAAAAGTATAAATAAGAAACAGAAGAATTAAACAATAACAATACACCTTTTTGCGCGCTCAACGCAGCAGCAATAAGTGATTGCATCAACAAAAAATTAAAACGATTAATATTTAAAACACATAAAATAGAATTTAAAAAGTAATAGAAAAATATTCAAAATGGAAGGAATGAATGAGAACCTGAATGACGAACTTTTTCAAAGCCCACTCGCCGTAGAAGTTCTAAAATGGACAGAATTTTCTGTTGAGGGTAAGACTATAAATCAATAGTATACCCTTTGTGGCCTGAATTCTGTCCAACCGCAATATAAGAAACTTTTTAACGAGGGCTTTTTTAAATTTTTTTCACCGAACCTAGTCGTAATGCGGAAATGAAAAGATCATCATTTTTTCCCTTAGTTTTCAACATTTTGCTGCTGAATTTTATTCAGGCAAATCCTAGGAATCGCTGCGATTTTATCTCGATTAATGGGATTTTAGGAAACAGGCGGTGTTTCAACCAACCGCCCAAACGATCAAAAGATCGGACATGGTAAGAAATAATGCGCCTACCTCAAAGCATTAATCGGAAAAAATAACGAAACACAGCCCCGATATAATGGGGGAATATTCAAATGAAGACGTTTCGTTTTTTCCGATTGCGACGAAGATCTGTATATTTCAGAGAAAAATTAAATGGAAATTCGAGAATTTATGCCTTTCGTTTTCATATACGTATCTCAACATTTTGAATTCATTTGCGATACTTGATAATGATTTTAAATTATGATGTCGAAACAACGTACGAAATTCCATTTATATAGCTCGTTGTGTTTTGAGTTTTTTATCATTATAATTAGATAAGAAGTATTATAACCAGATAAGAAATGAAGGAAAAATAAAATTATAAAGGACCTGTGGCAAAATCGTTGGAATGATTTAAAAAATGCGCGATGGACCAAAAACCTAATATATAAATTTAACGTTGATAGACTATATGGCGATTTCTACACAAATCAATTTTTGACGGCACATGGAGTGTTTAGAGAACGTCAGGCTAGTTCTTCGGAAAACGTCGTTATGTTCATGCGGCCAAGAAACGGGATATGTTCTTCACGTAATTAAAGAGGGCGAAATTTGGACATCATGCAGTAAAAACTAGCCTAGTGGATGGCAATTAATGAGTTTAAAAGACTTGATAAATAATGCCGATATTCGTATCTCATTGCGAGGACTTCTTCACGAACTGCTAATTAAAGATTAGACTTATTGTCGTCGTTCAGTGAAACTGCTGTTTCCCGTCTATAACTAGCGGGAGTGACCTCCCCGAAACTTTCTCGCATACGACCAATAATGTGGGGTGGGTAAACATCCAGTTGGTAGGTAAATATTTTTGGGGTATTTACCGAAGGCCTGGTTATTTTTTTAAAAAAATTATGAATGGTGATTTACAATGAAAAATATAAAATTTATGAATTCCCAAAAACTTAATATTTTGCAAAAAAATTGCGTATATTCGCAATTTTTACGCGCGCTGAGGTACCACAACTTTATTTAACGTTTTTGAATAAGAAATCTTACTATAGATATCGCACAACATTTCACTACACCTCTGGTTAATCACAGGAGTCCATCTGGAGAATGTCAAAATGAAGTTTCGTTTTGGGGATTGCCTTAATTTCCGAAGCGCGTCTTTGCGGCTCGCTACAATTTCCGCCAAAGTCAAACGCCAACCATACTCACTTGAGTAAAATTATCGAAACGCTCGCCAACACACAGCCGTAATGTTCATTTTGAAATAAATATGCAATTTGAACACCTGCGTTTTAACCGATTGAGATGAAAATTGGGCACAGATCTATAATTAATGTTAGCATCCGCGATATCAAGTTTTATTTATCTAAATCAAAGAGCTTATGATATACAAGTATGCGATTATACAGACCAACAGACAGTCACCCCGTTGACGGATTTGGCCCAATATTTTATACGGACCTACATTCATGACGATAAAACTGTGTACCAAATTTTATCCATCTAGCTATTCAAGTTTTTGAGTTATGGTGTTCACATGACTTCGGACATACAGACAGACTTCCCATTGACGGAGTTTGTCCAAAATTTGATAGAAACTTAGAAATTATGTTTAAAGACCACATACCAAATTTCATCCCTGTATCTCTAGTAGTTTTCGAGTTATCGTGTTCACAGACAGACGCATAGACAGACAGACATGATTCCAAAATTGTGTTTTTCGGATTCAGGGAGGTCTGAAACGTGGAGATTTGTCAAAATCTCGAGTTCGAATATTTTGACGATTACAATACTTTCTCTTTGTATACTTCGTATACGAGAAAGTTAAAAAAGGAAAATAAAAATATTGTAAAATAACTATTGATCGATCTGGAGTAAGATGTATCACATTTTTCCTGCAGACCAGGGCGGGATAATCTAATCTGTACTATAATTAGATTTGTAATTCTTTATCAAATGTTTGACCAAATCCTCTGTCGTCTGCTTAGTTCTGTATATGTCAGGGGTTCCCAATCTTGTATTCCTAGCGTACCCCTTGATTATTCTTTTTAGTTTCGCGTACCCCCTACTGACATACCTCCCCCCAACCATACATCAATGCAAAGAAGTTTTTATTAATAACATTAAGGACTTAGGTTAGCTTAAGAGTCAAATGACTCTAATTAAAAACATTTCCAGGATTTTTTGTTTTAAATTTAATTTCATAATTTAAAAATAGTATTGGTTCATCGCCAAAACAAATGAAACAATCATTCTAATGACTTGGCATTAACTTTTAAGGATAGCTAAAAATTGCACGTAATTATTCTGCAAGTGGAAGAAAATTTCAATGCGATCCTTGAGCTTGTCTCATGGAGCTGCGTTTTATAAATCAGGATTCAAATGAAGAAAGATATAATCTCATGTCTGAATCTGTAAAAACCTTGAGCTTGTCTCATGGAGCTGAGATTTATAAAATTGGATTCAAATGAAGAAAGATATGACCTCATATCTGAATCTGTAAAAACCTTGAGCTTGTCTCATGGGAGCTTGATTTGTAAAATTGGGATCTAAAAAATGAAAAAAAGATAGTGACCTTCTAAGAGCCCACCTGTAAAACCTTGAGCTATCTCATGGGAGCTGCGGTTTGGCAAACTGTGATCTCAAATGTAGCAGAGATATAATTCCTCAAGCGTCTGGAATCTGTAAAACCTTGTTTGGTCTCTGTTGGTTAGATTTATAAAATTGATCTAAATAAAGAAAGATATGACCTGTTATCTGAACTCCAGAAAACCTTTGAGCTTGGTCTCCTAAGAGCCAGTTTTATAAACTTGTGATTCAACAAGAAAGATATAATCTCAAGCGTCTGGAATTTGCAAAACCTTGAGCTATTCCATGGGAGCCAGATTTATAAAATTGGATTCAAATGAAGAAAGATATGACCTCATATCTGAATTTGTAAAAACCTTGAGCTTGTCTCATCGAGCTGAGATTTATAAAATTGGATTCAAATGAAGAAAGATATGACCTCATATCTGAATCTGTAAAAACCTGGAGCTTGTCTCACGGAGCTGAGTTTTGCAAAACTGGATTCAAATGAAGAAAGATATAACCTCATGTCTGAATCTGTGAAAACCAAATATCAATCAATTACCAAGTTTCCTTTTTTCTTATTTCGAAAGTAGGCTACAAGACTAGATATTGCTACAAAAGTCTTTCAGTGGGTGTATGGTGTAAGTCCAACACGCAGGATAATGGAGAATGAATTCTTTTTCACAAATATGCAGGAAAACACGTAGCACAGGTAACAGGAAACAATAGATCTTGCGCAGATTAGCAACGTAAACAGACAACAATTCACAGGTAATAACAGTTCAGCACTTTCAGATTTAGCAACACAAACAGTCAGAAAATCACTAATAATGACAGTAATAGCACTTTCAATAGAGCTCAGCTCACCGACTTTCCAGCACTGCAGACGAAACTCTAAAGTCGTTCCAGTCGATCAACAACACTACCATAATCCAAGCGCGGTCTTTTTATACTCTCCTCGATAAGCCGTGACGACACATCGAATTTTGAGGAAAAGCCTGGGTCTCGGCCTCTAATAGAAATATCAAGAAAGTAATAGCAGTTTCGGGCATCTTCGATTTGTCGCCAAAGTCGCCAAGTTGTCAAAATGGTCACCAAGTTTGTCGCCAAGGTCAAGGGTCCCGGAATGGCTGCTGCCCGTCACTCCATGCTTACCCCTGTAAAACTCCATCCCAACACAATGGCTGTAGCACACTTGCTTATATTTCGTTATTCTTAGAGCAAGTATTCGATGGACGGTTTCTCCTTCAATGTGTCCTTGACCGAAGGGGGTTGGACGTCCCTTCTTTACGATCTGACAACCCCCAAAAAAGGGATGACAGTTGCAATGTGTAATTGCCTTTTAGGCGATGCAAAATTTTTTTTTGGCGTTTATATTTTTCGCAAAGAAACAGACCCAAAGAATTGCACATTTCTGTATAAAAAGCTATAATTGATAGAAAAAATTTAAACGAAAACATACATATTTTAATAGATTTTACAATTAATATGAAGTTATTATTAAATTTGCTATTGCCATAATTTCATCATCTATGCTATCATTAATTCTCTCTGTAATTATCAAATGCAATTATTTGCCAAAGATTTTATATTAACCAATAAGATGCATTCCTACACCTTAAACTCTTTTTTAGTAATTTACAATATGATTAGGTCATTTTTCCTTAACATGCGACTTGCAAGAAAATTAAATCCATGAACATGTATCAAGTACTCGCAAGTGTTGTAATCTTTCATCGTCACACTGTCAGAAATAACTATTAATTCTAAAATTAATTATCTTTAGGGTTTAAGAGGCCCTTAGAGGTAAATTCAGCCCTTTAAAAACAATAAATTTTTATGAAAGTGTAGTATACATTATGTATAGGGAAGACCAGGGTACAATGGACCACTTTTGTAAATTTTGAATGTTTATTTTCAAAGAACTGTTTTTTTTTTGGCTTGGAAAAAAAAAATGCATACATATTCTCTACATATTAAGATTTATGTTACACTCTAAATTTATTAATTATCTATACTTTTTTTAATATTTATTTTTAAGTAACAAGTGACGAAGTGGACCATTGTAAGGTAAATAAAATAAATTGAAAAAAAATGTGTAAATATAGTACATTTTTGAATAGCATAAAACATATAATGCATCATATTTGTTTATTCATGGCTTCGATGCATACTTATAATGAAAGATTAATGAATATTAAACTTCGCAAATTACATACCAAAAGATTTCTGTGTCACTGAAACTGTTTTTTTTTTGTTTTGTTTTGTGAAAATGTAGCTTCTGGAAGACTCATCATAATATCTTGAACATTTACAAAAGATTGGTTATCGATGGAAATGCTTTTATGGGACAGTACTAGCCTCTTTTTTAATAAATTTTATATCGTTTAAGACTTAATTTATGTATAATAACCAGAGATACAAACTAATAGGTGAATTAATTTGTTCCAAAAATCATACTATTTAATTTAATTTCTGCTTAATATAGCTATTCTATAAGAACTAGAAATTTACTGAATGTTTATAAAATATAAACAAGAAAAAATATCAAACAAATAATGTAAAACTTTGATACCAAATTGATTAAAAAGTAAGAAATTTGATATTCAGTTATTTCATATGCAATGAAAAACTTGCTATAAAGAAGGAAAATGTAATAAAATGCATACTGAATGAAAATGCTTTATTTTTGCTTAATAAAAAAGTAAAATGCCT
>BGPR01046182.1:0-12111 GCA_013235015.1 Araneus ventricosus | reverse complement strand
TTTTCGAAATTCTAATCAAAACAAAGCATTTCTCTGCTTGTCAAACATTACCAAAAAATATTATCAAATTATATCGCGATTGCAATAAATAATCAGATGCATCGTGGCGTCCAAACTATATCACGCACATCATATACCACTGACGTATTTTACTACTTTCTATTACAAAACAGAAATTAATTTGAATTATATGATTAAATAATAATATTAATTATATGATTATATAAAATTTCTCGGGAACTATTGATCATAGCGAGATAAATTTTATATCAATCGATAACAAATTTTATTTCACTATTTTCGAGTTATTAAATTTGAAATTAGAACGACAATTACTCTTTTAAATTTAAAATTACTGAAATTTAAGTTCTCTAACAATGAAATAAGGCTGTTTAACGTTTCGCAGTGCTATGGCGCGAGTTTTATTGTTGGTGACGTCAGAGCGTTCCCGGATCAGTGGGAGACAAATCTGGGCTATTATATTAGTACTATGGAATTACTATTTTTATGACATGATTCTGCTTATTTGGTTAACTTTATAAAATTCTTATATTTAAAGATGCTGATATTGGCATCTTTTAATTATTGCTTATTATTCACTATGATCATTACTGTTATCCATTTGTATGTCTAGTGTAATGAACTTAATCAGAAGCGGCCAATGTTCCCAATTGGGAACATTAAAAAAAAGATATATAAAAATTTTTTATTCATATTCTAATGATTGATATCATTAAACTATAGCATTAGAAGTTGAAATATGCAGAAAAGTAATTAAAAATTAACCTGGATCTGAATTCGGTCTGTAAAAGGTTAAAGATACTGATATTGGTATCTTTTAAGAAGTTCAATCATTTAAGTTAACATTGAACGTTTTTATACACATTTATCTGACTTGACTTGTTTCATGTTTGTAAAGATGGAATTTTGTAACCGATTTTACATTCGCTTTCTGATATTGTGCTAAATTTCTGAAATGCTGTAGAATTGTGCATTTCCTATCTGAATATACTATATTCATATATTAAGAAATTAATTGTCAGTTAATCGATTCCTTACCAGAGTAGCCACCTGGAGTGGATTTGAAAAAAATTGATTTCAAGATTTCGTAATATTTATAATAATAAATTAAAGTTTAAAAAGTAGAAAAATTAAAGTTAAATAAATAAAAGACGGTTATTATATAATTGTTGTTTTTAATATAAAATTTAGAGAGGGGGAGGGAAAGAGACAAGATATTGTTTTTTTATAATTCTTGAATATTATTCTAAAATAACTAATTAGTTCATTTGTGAAATTTGAATAGTGAAATTAAGAGACAAAATTTTTAAAAATATACTTTCAAAGCCGTGGTGTTTGTGAGAGCAATGAAACTTTTAATTAAATTTTCTATATATCTCATTTTTATGTTGATGTTTAAAAAGAAAATAAAGTTAAAAGTATTGAAAGTGACTCAAGTATCATATTCTATGGCTAATTTTTTTCTTGTATTTCAATGAATTATTTAAAAAAAGTGTGAATTTAAGAAGTTCCTCAGAGGAAAAAATGTTTTAAGAAAATATGGGAATATTTTACAAACAAGGGCAAATAGGTCAAGTTAAAATCGTTCTGTTGTTATTTCTATGGACCTCAATCCTAAAAATATCAAATCAATAATGTGTAAGTATTTTCGCTAAACAAGTACCGAACAGTATAAAATAATTTACTACACATTGCAAATTCCCATTGCATTTCAGATTCGAGAGATGAGACACGAAAACATCAACCCCTTCATTGGTGCTTGTGTTGATCCACCAAATATTTGTATTCTAACCCTCTTCTGCGCAAGAGGAAGTTTGCAGGTCGGTATCACAGTAATACTAACTTCAATAAACTTATTACCATTATTAATTACTGCGTAAGATATATTAATTTAGCATGAATATAGGTGTTAACGGCAATGTATAAAACGTCGGTATTCTGTAGAATGCCTAGGCCATTTTTGGAAAAGAATAAAGTATAATAATTATTTGGATATGTTATACAGCATGCCAGCTAAAGTCCGTTGTCATCCCAATAATTTCTGAACGGCAAGAGCTATAGTCATGAAAGTGGGGTCTAGGTACAGTTAAGTTGTCATGCGCTACGCAAGAAAACCGCTTACAGAGCCACCTGGCGGCAAAATTCGGAGTTAGCGTTCTAATCTCAAAAACGGTACGATATACGGGAAAAAAGTCAACTACAAAGTTGTTCAGCATCTTCGATTTAGTAAGAGGAGACACACCTTCCGTACAGTAATGTTAAAAATAGAAGGCGTTAAATGCATATTTGTTTGGTTCGCAAACTCCCAAAATTGTAACGCGACATAACGCGGAAGAAAAGAGAAAAGGAAGGACATAATATCCTATTTTCTAGAGGATTTGGCGTTGAGCGACCTCGGGAATGTATGGTTCCAATACTACGGTGTCCCTCCGCTCAAGGTATCAAATGTCCAACAGTACATTAGGGACACATTCCAGCAACCAGTCATCGGGTATGGTGGTTGCGTAGAATGGGCTCCACGTTCACCTGACCTGAACCCATTGGAATTTTTTCTGTGGGGATACATCAAACAGCAAGTGTATGCAACCCCTCAATCAACATTGCAGGAACTTCGAAACCGTATTACGGATGCAGCGTGTCACCTGCCATGTACAACGTGCAGCGGGAAGTGCAGTCCCGTGTCCAGATGTGTATTGTTGCTGAAGGACACCATTTTAAGCATGACAGATAGATGAGCCTCATTTCCGGCAAGTGCAGTTTTGTTCAACGCGATCAAACAAATGTGCGTTTTGTGCTTTTCATTTGTATCATTTTTGTGCGCAAGATGTTTTTTTTTTGTAATAAATTGATGATGCTGAACAACTTTGACTTTTCCCCCCGTATTTCGTTCCGTTTTTGAGATAAGAACGCTAACTCCGAATTTTGCCGCCAGGTGGCGCTGTAAGAGGTTTTCTTGCGTAGCGCATGACAACTTTACTATACCTAGACCCCACTTTTATGACTATAGCTCTTGCCGTTCAGAAATTATTGGGGTGACAACAGACTTTAGCGGGCACACTGTATATACTTTCCCTAAGCATTATATGTAATACTTAGGTATTCTGTAAAATGATAAATGCTATTTAGGCAAAGTATGAGAAGGAGGTCATGATAAGGGTTTTATTTAACAGACGCGCATTCTACAGAAATACAAACGTTATTTAGAGAAAAACAAAACTATTCCATTAAAATATTTATTCAAAATACGTAATGGAAAATAAAAGTTATACGAAACAAAGTTTATGCTTTTCTTATCAAAGAAAACAAAATAAAATAGGAACCTATTTGTTGCATTAAGAAAGGATATAATTTTATTTTAAATTGCACTTAATTTTCTTCCTTATAAAGTCGAATCGACGATGTGGTTCATACTTTTCCGGTTTGTCATTTGGAACTGTATAGAATGCCTAAGAAGTGTGTGAAATATTAATCAGTTCCTCCTTTGCCTAAAAATACTTAGGCATTCTATAGAATTCCGGATTTCAAACTTTGCAGGTGACATGGCATCCATTAAAAATGTATTCTGAAGGGTCAAAATCGTACAAAAACCGGCCAAGCTTTTTGGTTCAGCAGTAAGATTCGAAAGCAAAAGTCTGACCAAATGATTGCTCATATTTTTGCTGTGAGTTCCATTTGAGAGGAGGCGCTGTGACGGACAAGAATGCACTGTATCTTTATGAAGCACGCTCTAAGTGCCATTTCTTCTATCAATGTTTGTTATAAGTTTTTCCAAAACATATCTAATTTGGTTAAACTTGAGAACACGGTACCATCGCTAAACAATTATTTTTCAAGCCATAACTCGCGAAATTGGTAATTAGATTTAACGCGGTTACGATCGTTATGATGGCTGTCTTCGTAACAGTCGGCGAAAGAATCGCCAATTTGGCGACGTCTCGGTACTGTGTTCTCTAGTCAGTGTATAAAATTTGCTTAGAAATTCTTAGCAAATTTTGCTATGACAGTAGCTTCTTATGATGTCCATTTTTTAACGTCCTTGGTTAAGGGACAAGATATTTTAAATCTAAAATATAATAATAAATCCCATAATTTGTATTTTTCTATTAATGAGTTAGAAGATAGCAAGTTTCTGTTTTCTTACAGGATGTTCTGAAAAATACTGACATACACTTGGATATGATGTTCATAGCATCACTCGTGATGGATCTTGTAAAAGTAAGATTGAATTTTATATCTACTGAGTAATGCAATAATAAATTTTGACTAGAGAAATGTTTACAGTAAATAACATCGTCTCTATTATTATTATTTTCAGTAAATGACAACTTCTTCAGCAAATTGTTAACTAAATTAACTAACTTGTTAACTAAATTATATAGTATATTTCTAATTTTTACCTTCTTGTGTGCGTTATGTGTTAGGGTATGATCTACATTCACGAAAGCGACATAGTTTCTCACGGCAATTTGAAATCATCCAACTGCATCGTGGATAGCCGCTGGATGCTGAAAATCACGGATTTTGGCCTTCACGAATTCCGAGCCAACCAGGACCCACCTCCGGAGGTCCAGGATATTAGGTCAAAATGTAGGTCATCTCTCTTACTATTCAAAAAAACATTATTCTCACGATGTATTTATTTAAATACTCTTCTTTGGGCTAAGCAATGCTCACACTGCAATAAAAAGTTTTTGATGGAAATTTCATCTGTCTGTGCAAAGCGAACATATTCTAATTAAAATTTTGTAACCTATTCTATCAGCTTTGTTTTACTCTGGAAATGCTCATGAGTTTGCTTATTTCAAAGCTTTCCTGTTTTTGACTGAGTACTTTATTTTAAAAATACATAGTTGCTGATGCTCATAAAAAAATAAGTTGTTGCAAATATTTTGAAACATTTTTTCAGGATTCTTAACTTTATTATGAAACAGTTTTCGAATTTTTCTTTGCAGCGTTGCTGTGGCGCGCTCCAGAACTCCTCAGAGATCTCAGTCCACCCCCTAGAGGGACTCAGAAGGGCGATGTCTACTCATTTGGAATCATCCTTTTCGAGATCATGGGGAGGAAAGGACCGTGGGGAAAACCGGAGCCTTCCGTCAAATGTAAATGAACTTTGTTCTCAGTTATCACCAAAATAATGGAATTCTTATGCTAGCCTTGTCCACCTTTTGTTTGTACTGTTCCAAACGAAATAATAATAATAAAAAGACTACAAGAGTTGTTTTCCCGAAAGGACCACGGTTCATTAAAACCCGTTCAGGACTATAATCACATATATGTGATCACTCTTTCCGTGGCCTACGGCCCATCGTCACATATATGTGATCGCAACTTGAACGTTTAATTTGAAATTTAAACGGCACTAGATGGCGGTAAAAACCTTTCCTTTTTCGAATAATGTTGCATCAGAGTGGTGACCTTCAGTACGTACTTTCGTTTCCGGGTTTTTCTTTTTGTATCAGGGCCATTTGATTATGTAAACAACTGCGCGTGTTCGGTTCTTTGGAGAGGATTGCACAATTAAAGAGCTGTGATTTATTTTGCGCTGGATTTTTTTAATATTTTGATGGCATGATGAAAGAATAGAATGTTTATTAGTTAGGGGTTGAAGTAGAAATTATCGTTTGCAGTTTGGAGTTCTCTAGATAGTATTTTGTATTTTTGGGGTAAATATTATTTTAGTTCAATTTTTTTTAAAATATCATGAAACTTTTTTTTACATTATATTCGGTTATACCATGAATGATAATAAATTGTAAATTTCAGCGTATTTGCTTGCAGTAATGATTTTATGTGAATTTTTAAATGAAATTAGACTAAATCGCCCAGTCCCGTGAGTACGTATCCTTCCGGAGCGCGCTGGGGATACCCTTCTTTCTCCTTTCGCTGGTCCTGGACGGGTTAAAATTTCACGCAACTATATGAGGTGAGGCATTGTTACTGGATACATGGGGCATCTGTGCACCCCTTTTGTACTTTTTAAATACAGGTTTAGGGAATTTCCAAGCCACTTGTTGGCAATACTAGACAGGTCTCTCCTCCAAAAAAAAAAAAGATTCGAACCTCTCGCCCGAAAAGTCATAACATGCTAAGTTTTTAGGTTTTATTCGTCTGTCATGATTGCATCCGCCTCTGCATTCTGTGATTAGCGATTTTTACATCTCGTAGTTTACAGAACGAATGACAGCCTAAAGACATAATCATGTTAAAAAGTATCTAATGTTTTAAAATATGTTAAAGCATTGGTTTGAAATAAACTGAAAAAATCTATTATTCATTTTTGCTTAGTTGCAGGAGAGTTATTAAAATATTCACGAACTTGTTATTTTGTTGCATCGGTTATAAAATGGAAAAGCATTGTAACAAAATTGTGTTTAAAGCTGATTTTGAAAAATTTATTAAAATTAAAGAAAATAATTGCACGGAAATTAAACTGGTACCACTAAAAACACGTTTTTGCACCAATTTTCAATTTTAAAATGGCGTAGAAAATGGTTTTTGTGCAATAATATGCTCAGAAATTGTTCAGAAAAAACGTCAAACGTAATTAATTCTTAATTAATTAAAATTTTGAAAACTCTTTCTAATTCAGCACCTACTAACCAGGTAGTGCCAAATCCCAACTATCTAGGCAACATATTTTGCGAGATTTCATCTTGAAACAAACTAATTAAAAAACACAAAAACCAATTAAATTTTTCTTGGAACTACTAGAATCATATTAATAAAGAAAATATAAACAATTATTTCAAATAGCAGTAGAATTGTTACTACCGTTACGAGTAACAACTTAACGATACACCGTAATTTTAAAATTTGAATTGCCACAAACCCATAACGTTTGTTATCGTAGCATGAATTTACTGCAGGTTCAATTTATCCCCTAGAATTTGGAACAATATTCACCATTTAATAAAGGATTTTATGTGGGTTCAGTGCAAGTTAAATCTGACGTCAAGTGTCCAACGGCTCTCCCTGATGGAGCCTTCAAGTTTGCAGAGGAGAAATGCCGGTTCCTCCCGTACGGTTTCGCCCTCAGCTTCCGACCACGGTTCAAAAAAGCGGGTTGTAAACGTAAATAAACTTCAGTTGGATCTTTTCAGCTGTAAAAGTTTTATTTTAGCTTGTGAACTCGTAATGTTTCTCTATATTCAAGATTAGCTCTTACCCCATTTTTATATCATCATATTTTCTTTCCTGCAGATGTGACTGAACGTGTTGCGAATCCGAAACATTACAGCGGTGTCTACTACAGACCACCTTCAGATGAGCTGGACTGCCCGGAATATATCAAGAACTGCATGGAAGAATGTTGGAGGGAAGATCCTGAAGACAGGCCAGATTTCAGGCTCATCAAAGTCAAATTGCGGATATTATATTCTGGTCTGTAAGTACACTTCCCTTCATGAAAGACAATTCCTTTTTTCTATGTGTATGTAGAAGAATAAAATGATAGTCAAAATATTTCAAAATTTTGTAACAGCAAGAAACATTTTAAATTTAGAGTAATTCATCAATGTCAAATTTCGGATATTATATACTGGTCTGTAAGTACCTACCCTTCAAAAAAGACAATTCATTTTCCCTGTCTTTATGTAGAAGAGTAAACTGATAGCAAAAATATTTCAAAATCTTGTAATACCAACAAGAAATATTTTAAGCTTAGAGTAATTCAATTTCTTTCAGAGAGATCAACATATTATAAAGTTTCATGCTTTTTGGCACATTTTGAAATGACATATTTATGAATTTCCGAGAAGCAATATCAAAATTTTGCTTTTCACAACGATAATACTGTCCTACCGACAGGAGAAAAACCCTGGACAGGGTTGCAGCAAGTAGGCAAGTCGAAGAAAGGAGGTAAACGGGTATAAAATCAACCGCAACATTTGGCGAACAAAGCACACTTCGTTAGGCGAGGAATTCGTTTTCGACCGTAGTACAAAGCGAAACGAGACTTCCGGCGGTTCTATCTGCGTCAAATGAAATAAAGCCCTCTCCTTCACCCAAAAATACAGTGGAATATTCTGTTTCCATGACACCCGCCACAGGCACGTCTGGTGTCTAGGGTTTTTCTCGTGGCGGTGATACAGTATGATTGACTATAAGAGTTCTATAATGACAATGGCTGTAAGAGTTCTAGAATCTTTTTTGCAGCGACCGAGACGCTACTGCTTTACAAACGAACAAATTCTAGAATTTGTATAAGGACTGAGAAAAAAAATTGACGTTACATTTAGATTTCATAGCTTTTGTAATGCATTGACAAAGACATTGGTGGAACAATGGACTTCTGATTCGTTTTTTTAATTTATATAAATTGCCATTAATGTAACTGCTACTGCAGTAAATGAGGACAATAACAAAAACATTAAATATACAAGTAAAAAGTGTTAATTGGGAAAATACGAATATGAATGATTAGAATTCCAAAAATGTAATTCAGAAGTGAGACTCTTAATTTAGTAAATTGCGCGTCCACACTTCTATTATAATTGAAGCGTAGAACTGGCCAAAAGAGAATTAAGATACCTAATATAAATACCATGCGATTTAGATCCAGTATTCGACCTCTTGAGAAATGAACGCTAGCCAGCTGTCTATAAACAGATTCCATATCGCTTGAAAACACAATAAAGTTACTATGGCAGTAGGAAAAACATTAAAAAAACACTGCATATGTCCTAAATTTGTTGTTTCAGAAGTAACAAAATTTGATTATATCAAATTTTCTTGATCATTTTTCTTAGCAATCGATATTAATATTGTAATTATCGATATTAATATTGTTGCTATTTAATTATTTACTTTTTACCTATTAATTTCTAATTTACAGATTTCTTGTTTAACTCAGTCATTTTTACTCTCTTTCTATTGCAATTCTGCAGCCTGTCATGAAATTCACTCTCTGTAATTAATAGCAAAACTTGCGAGAGTTCATCTTAACGAAAATAAATAATTGCTGTGAACTTAAGCAAGATAAGTTATTTCAAATGAAAAATTAATTCCACTGTATATTTTTGCAGCCATTCCAATATTTTCGATAATATGATCAGCATTATGGAGAAGTACGCGTATAATTTAGAAGCAGTTGTCAGAGACCGAACGAAAAAACTTCAAGAAGAAAAGAAGAAGACTGAAAATCTCTTGTTGAGAATGCTTCCCAAGTAAGTCTTTCTCAACAAATTCCATTCAAAAGACTGACATTAACTGAATGGCCTCCAATACCATTATTTGGTTTTATTCATGTGCATTCAAAGAACTGATATACAAATCAATACCCATCTATGTGCAAATTTTCATTGATAAACAAAATTAAAGACATTTACAGAGGCGGATTAAGCTTGGCGCTGAATTTCTTGGGGGCCCTCTGAAAGTATGATGCATATCTATTTGAAAATTTCAACTCGTCAATTATGATGATTTAAAATAAGATAATTTCGCATATTTTCAGTCGCAGTAATTATATTTTTGTTAATAAAAATTGCTTTTTATAATTACTCTATTAATTGATTTTAATTAGCTAATTCACTAGTTTAATTAATATTTATCGATAATTAATATGCTTTGTATTCAGTAAATTTAAATTCATATTTGAAATTCGCGTTCATAAATATTCACATGATGAATTATGGAAATAACATTATATAAAAGTAAAAGTAATTCGCTTTTTCCAAAAGAAAAATCTCTAAGGAAAGAAATAAACAAAAAATCTAAAATTTACAAATATTACTTCACAAGTTGGAATTATTTCTCGAAAAACTTTAGTAATGTATTTATAATATAGTTTCAACCTTATAAGTAGTATAGTCCGCACGATTTTGGCTCAGACATACTAACTCACAGCCTGATCTATACTAACCGAGTACTAACTCACAGCCTGATCTATACTAACCGAGTACTAACTCACAGCCTGATCTATACTCACCGCGAACGAAATCACGACCTGATCTATACTCACCGCGACAAGCATGATCTATACTCACCGCGAACGAACTCATATGCATGATATGAATTCACCGCGAACTAAATCACGGAAAAATAACTCAGGCATGATCTGAAACCGAGTGAAATGATAGAGAGCGAATGTGTTGAGCGAGAACAAGAACAGCGCGAAAGAGCTCTGCGCGAACAAGCTCAGTGCGGTGAATTGACGCAGTGCGCTTGAGAACAATGCGAAGTATCAGGTGAAAGACAGTAGAACAAGCGGAATCAGTGAGAGTGAACAAGAGCAGCGCAGGGGAGATCAAGGCAAAGTGCTAGCTGAAAAGCAGTAGAACAAGCGAAATTCAAAACACCTCCTCCTGGAACACTCCCTGCAAGAACAGTGCTAGCCAGCAGAAAATGTTCAGTACAAATTGAATCAAAACACTTCACCAGGCTGAAATGTCGTGAACAGCGAATGAGACTGCAATTGAAAACAAGCTGAGAGAGAAGAGAAAGCGTTCTCGAACGGAGCTTTTCTGGTGTCCTGACAATCCTCGTAAAGAATCAGTGCCGACAATCAAGTTTTCTTTTTCCGACCTTCAACTCAGCTGCGTTATGCCACTACTCCTCTCTCTGATAATATTACCTCTACTGCTAGGCGAGGTAGAACAGCAAATCCACAACTCAAGACAAGAACAGTGAGAGTTGTTTCAACGTAAGTGGTTGACCTCGAGCGTTTAACCCATTTGCTAATACGGTGGGATCATCTTCTCTTTCAAGTCACGATTGTTCTAATCGAACATGAAATGAAAGTTACTTAACAATGTGTTATCGAAAAAGGTATTTTTCAATTTCTTGAAGAATAACTTTCCCGTTGCTCTCGTTTCGATTCTGGTTGTTGAATTCAAGTGCTCAAGAGTAAAATTTGTAAATATTTGTATGTTCTTGTTCAGAAGCAAGTGCTTTAGGAGAAGATGCGTATCGTAATTACGTGAATTTTTAGTCATTTCCATTAAAAGTTTTAAACTAATTGATTTGAGCGCAGAGAAAACCTTTTCCAATAATGTGTTCTCCTGCATAGTATTTGGGATACAAGTTGTCATTCATGATCGACAACCACAAAGGAGGGCGAAGCTGATTGAAATATGTTTTTCCTGTTATGGGATTGTGAAATGTTATGGAATTTTTTTAGAGAGAACACTCGAAGTCGGAATACACAGCGTAGCGATGTGAAACAAATTTTGTTAAAGCAGTTGCATTTTAGACAAAGATCAGAAGACATTAACAATCTATGAGGTTTGTTCTGTAAGCAGAGTTGATGTAAATGTTTGCCGAGTGAATCCGCTCAAACAGTTTACACAAAAATAATTTTCGTTAGTTTTATGTCTTAACAACCGATTGAAATTCCTAATCGCAAAATAATGATCGTCATAGAAAAAGAGATGCACTTCGCGGTGATGCGGTTTCCCAATAAACAAAGGGTAAACGAGATTATCAGCAAACCCGAATATGTTTATCTTAAGATGGTTAGCCTTTTTAAAAGATTTAACGTTTGAAAGTGTTACAGGGAAATTCAGCATAGAGTAATTAATCGAATTTAGAAAAGGTGTATATTTAGATACCCTGTTAGCGTTAGTTTTCTGCTGGAAAAGCGTTGCTAAAACAGCGAAAAGGAAACATTGATTACCCGAACAGTGCAGACTCAGCAAAGCATGTTTGTTTTTGAGGTTAGAAGGCAGTGCTGCATTTAAACAACCTCCTGCTATTTCCCGAAAATTTCCTTCGTGAACGTCGAGGTATTGCACCTCATGTAATATCCAACCACTACCGTTGTGGATGAAAGTATCTACAGTGTTCTGTATTTTTGTAAACGCGCGATCAATGCAAGGCATAATTTGTGAAATCGCTAAAAGTCTTGCTGCATCACTGCAGAAGTAGAAACTTTGTTCGAGTACATCTTCGTCTACGATTTTTCGAAATATGATATTGAAGCATATAATGAAGCGTAACCTCAAGACAGGTCCTCCGTCTCTGCTTAACAGATCGTAGAGAGCTGTGCGACTTGGGTCGTAAATGCTCTCCAGATCGCCAGAATGTATTTCTGCTCTCCAACTCTGTACTGCGCCGCGAAACGAAGAATTAAACGTTCTAAAAATCATTTTA
>BGPR01046181.1:0-12111 GCA_013235015.1 Araneus ventricosus | reverse complement strand
TATTGTGTATTTGTTTACTTGATGCTCAGTATTTATGTTATCATGGATTTTCACGTTCGTGTGGTGAACAATTTTTTTTTAAAAAAATAAGTGGTCGTCCTCATTATGCTGTCAAGGCTAAGACAAACAGATCAAAAGACAGAGTAAAATTAGCAAAAGTAAATGTTTTGTTCCTTAACTACCTTAGACTCAGAATTTCAGTAACTAGAATGTAAATTATAACTATTGTTATTTATAGTCATAATAATGAATTTTTAAAAAAATATTTTTTTTAATTGCTTATTCTTTTAAGAAGCTGCTTATAAGTTTTTAGAATAAGAAAATAATCCAACTGAATGCTTTTCATTCGATTGGGCAAACAAAATCGCTAACTATAACACATAAGGAAAACTGACAGCTTTTTTACCTTTCCTATAATCTTTATCAGAATGTCTGTATTTATAATCTTTCAGGATAAGACACGGGATTAAGCTGATTGTATTTTGATACACCGGTTTAATCGCATAAAATTCACCAACTTTTAAGCTTATATCAATTTTGATTATCTGCATTTAATTAAGGAACTAATAATCTTTTTCCTTTTAATTTGAAATATGTTTTACAAAGCTGTTGCAGAAAGTGTTAACCCTCTGATTACTAAGAGTTCTCAAAATCTGATACAGCTGTATATGGAGGTTTGCTTACTAATTGATCTGTGGAATGGATTCGCCCGCCCCGTTCCCCCTTTTCTCCTCATTACGGGTGGTGGGAGATATGAACGGCAGGCCTTTCATCTCTTCCCTAAGAGTCCCTTTAATGACCACTCGCCCAACTGCCTCCTTCCCCCTTTCGGAACAGCAACCGGCCGAAATCTGCCACTAGTATAGAAGTTGCATGGCCGGTTATGGCCGGCTTAGGAGTCAAAGTGTTAAATAATCTGTCTCTCCGTTTTGAAGCTACAAGGACATTATTTACGGAAGGACTCACTTACACAAATACAATACCTGAGCAAGAACCCCTCTTTCAAATTTATTTACCACTCTAACATGAAAGCGGTCCATGGCGGATACAATGTGAAACAAAAACACCCACAAGTCGGCTATTCGGTGGATTCGAACATCGAAATTTCGACACCTAGTTGTAATGACATCTCACTTTTTGAAATTAAACGAACCCTACTTATAGAGGAACCTTGTCAGATAAAGATGATATCATCTGAGCCGGCAACCACCTTTCAAGTTTTCTCAACACACAAACGGGAGGACGTTTTATCTCGATGTAAAATTTAAAAGAACAGGCCCACATATATGACGGAGCTGTGGTGGAATCGAACATGCAACCTTCCAATCTCTAAGGCGAGACCTTACCACCAAGACACCACGCCTTCCTCCCATCCTGATGACGAGACTCTACACCTGGACCTACAGATCTCTAAAAATAAATCGCATGAATGCGTTGTTAAATATCAAAACAGCATCACTCAACGTTTTTTTTTAAATTCATGGTTAATTCAAATTGATATTAACTAGTGCTGCTTATCCAACGGGTTATATCATATTTATAACACTTGTTTAAAGTATCAAAATTGTTAAATTAATAATTGGAGAAATTCAAGAGAAATCTACTTCCATGGAGAACGACATTATTTATAAAATAGAAAATCACCCTTCATGGTATGACGGGTGCAAATTGCCTCTGCATTCGAGAGATTTCCCGTCAAATTTGACGTGTTTAAATAGATGTATATGCGAGAGAAATGTTTAACATTGTTTGAAAACAAATAAAATAATCGCATGTTTCATGACAGGAAATATTTTTTTTATTTACATATCTCTTTATTCCAAAAACCTCTTGGTAAACAACATTTCGTGTGAAGTATTTTTCGCCTTTAACAATTTTATTATAATTCAATAACCATGGAATTTTCAGCTTGTTAAATGTAAATCAAAAGTTAAAATTTCAAAGGAATTCTTTTTCGAAATTCTAATCAAAACCAAGCACTATTCTGCTTGTCAAACGTTGACAAAAAATATTATCAAATTATATCATCACGATTGCAATAAATAATCCGATGCATCATGGCGTCCAACTATGTCACGCGCATGATATACCACTGACGTAATTCACTACTTTCTGTTAAAAAATGGAAATTAATATGAAACATATGATTAATATAATTTAAAATTTCTCGGGGACTATTTATCATAGACAGATAAATTTTATTTCAATGGATATAACATTTTATTTCACTATGTTAGAGCCATTAAATTTGAAATTAGAACGACAATTACTTTTTTAAATTTAAAATTACTGAAATGTAGGTTCTCTAGCAATGAAATATTGCTGTTTAACGTCTCACGGTGCTATGGCGCGATTTTTATTGTTGGTGACGTCAGAGCGTTACCGAGAGACATATCTGGGCTATTATATTAGTAATGATGGCAAATCAATTCATATTTTCTGCAAGATAAGCATTATGTGAAATTAGTCTTGATTTTCTAGTTACATTTCTGTGAGATTAATTGTTTATAGTTCCTTGATTCAATGAATGACTCCGAGATTGAAGTACCCTGCCGTTGCCGATTTATAAATAATGATTAGTTTAAACTGCTGTAGACACAGGAATAAAATCGCCAATATTATATAAATGCTGCAGGTCTAAGATATCTAGTTTAGAATTATTACGAATTACTTTAATACCTGTTTTAGTCAAAATATGAGTCAGCCTATTACATTTCACAAAAGTTTAAAAATTGGAAAAGATCGTTGGTAATAGGCACCGTTGTTTCTAAGCATATTTTAATACTTTTTTGCACAATATTAATAATTTCACATCTTAGATAAGAAGATTTTTATAAGTTTTGAAATTGTCCTATGTTCGCTATTGATGAAAGTGAAATAATAAATATTTTCTATTAATATTATAAGAAGCATCATGAAGACTCCTCAAGAATTCTTAAATTAATCCTTTAGTATTCAGAAATAAGAACAAAAACTACGTTTGCCTCACCACAGACAACATACATCTTAAGGAAGTAGAATCCATACAATTTTATGTGAAGCATAGGCAAATGGTTTGTGTCATTGTTAAATTTTATTTAAACATTAGAAGCGTAACTGAAGCTAAAGAATGATGCGGAGAAATAAATTCCTGCTGTGACTGTTCTTCATTTGTCTCCATCCTAATTTAACAATACATTTTGGTGAAGCTTAAACGTTTGGAAGTTTTGGAAAGATATATCGTCCCAAGTAAAAAAGTCAGCAAAAAACCTTTAAAAAAACCTTCAGGAAAACTGCAGGTATTTGGGACAAAAAAAAAAACCTGCATCTTCCCTTCATATTTCTGTCCGAAATACCTGAAATTTTCCTGAAGGTTTTTTACTGACTTTTTTTCAGATGGAAAAAAAAGCCTGCTTCTTACCTGCATGCTTTTATGCAAAATACCTGCAGATAAAAAAAACACCTGTACCTACAGTTAAGTTTTCCCCCTTTTTTCCAACGTTATCTTAAGAGATTTTTATCGTGTCTGTAATGTCAATTAATTAGGAACCATAATTAGTCAAGGCTTAATTATTAATTTCAATTAATTTAATGAACTAATTTTTATTTGAACTTACTTGTACGACAAAACTTCAAATTCCTCCGAATCGAGGATCGAGCCCGCAGGAAGTAGGTAGGCAGGCAAGCACGCTATCTCCTGTACCCGACAGGACTTCGAAAAGGTGGTTTAAAAACATCTATATAAATCTTAACTTCATCCTCTAGTAGCGCCATCTGGTGGTGTAAAAATCAACTATTTCCAGAGCACGTAATGGGTTTTAAAGTTAAATTATCTGAGTGACAACAGATTATTGCTACATGTCTAAACAGTTAGACCTTGAATGGACAAGCGATAGAAAATTATTTCCGAAAAGTTTCTTTCTTTCTTTAATATTTTGACAATGCTTTAATATGTTTTTTTATATTTTTACGATATTTAATATGATATTTCACACATAAATATTTTTTTCGTTTATTTTTTTGTTTTAAACAAAAAGTTTTTTTTTTGTCAGTTTTCCTACGAAACGATATATATATATTTATATGACTTTAAAAAGAATCTTTTTTAAATATTTTTTTCTATTCAAAAGTAAATCAAGATTTGCATTTTTCTGAAAAGAAGAATTTATTATGTTTATTACAGATTAAAATTTCTTATCATCATGTTTCATATGGGAAAAGCTTGATTCTGAATCGCATGAAATTAATCGCATTTTTCTTCAAATATATCTTTTTTATATTATATTAAACCATAGTGCTCTCTCTTTACCTCTTCTCTCTATCCAGTCAGCTGTTTGAATCTCAGTTAGATACCATATTATATAAAACTGTATGAAACCCAACTAAAATAAAAAAAACATTCATATTTCATGCATCAAAAGCAATTTTCATTTTTCTTCAAAATACCTGAAGTTAAATCTGCTTTAAAAGAATCTGCTAAGTCATTGAAGGTAAATTGAAGTCTATAAACTTGTTGAAAAAGCCTGTATAAAACCTTAAAAAATCTGTGCATTTCTCGAAGGAAACCTGCAGCTTTTATTTTCCTTTAAAATACCTGCAGAGATCTTCAAAATTCCTTAATGATAATTTAGACGTCTTTAAAAGCCCGCATGAAACCTTTAGTAAACTGTACATTTCCTGAAGGAAATCTGCCCCAGATAGCACGTAAGTTTGCAGCAAGTTTGATTTTGACTTGTCATGGCAAAATTTGACGCGTCAAACTTGAATCGAACTTGTAGCAAGTTCGATGTGACAAATAGCGCCACCTCTTTGCAAATCAAACTTGCTGCAATTTTGCAAAACAAGCTTCCTGCAAAGATAGCACAATAAAGAGATAATTATCTTTGTCTTTGTTTTAAAAAAACATCCGATTTTAATAGCATCTCCTAGACCGTAATTCTTTTTTATTAATTCAATAAATCAATGATAATTTGTGAAAAAGATAACTTTTTTATAAAAAAAATTTTTGAAACATTTTCCATCTTTTTACTAAATACTCTACACTCTCACTTTAAGGAAAACTATATCGCCTTTTTCTTAATGTTGAAATTTTAACGTTTATAAACAAAATTAAATATAAAAAACAGTCAGTGTTTGTTGAGCAACTAGACATTTTGTCCCATTTTAAAGTAATTACTTTTGAACTCTAATTTCATAATTTATTTTACTAGCAAAACGTAGTTATTAGCAAAAATCGCTCTCTCTTTGACTTCAAATCATATTCTCAACTCAAAAAATTAATGAAATCCAGAAAATAGTTAAAAATAAATCGTATACGAATCGAATCAAACGATGTATTAGCGAAATCTATCTTCTCCTCGCAGCGTTCGACTGGCTCAATGGTTAGCGTCTCCGCTTCGGAACTGGGAGGTCGCGAGTTCTATCCTGGGTTGTGTTTCGTACTTTGTTTTTGCTTTAATTTGCAATAAGTTTGCACGGCAAGTTTGCTTCATGGTGACTTCGGAGCTTTCGTTAACTTGCTGCAAGCTTGCACTCTTGTCATGACAAATTTGTGGCAAACTTGCATTCTTGTCATGACAAATTTGTGGCAAGCTTGCTGCAAACTAAAATTGCTATCTGGGGCAGTTTTTATTTTCCTTTAAATTACCTGTAGAAACCTTCAGAATACCTGATTGGTAATTAAGAAGTCTTAAAAAGCCTGCATGAAACCTTTAAATAAACTGTACATTTCCTGAAGGAAACCTGCAGTTTTCATTTTCCTTCAAAATCCCTAAGAAACCTTCAAACTACCCGTAAAACCTCATTTTTTAAAAGGTTTTTAGCTTATTTTTTTACTTGGGGTATTTTAAGAATATCTTCAGTTTCTTTATTTATCACTCTCCTTTCTTGAAACTGAACATTTAATCTAACTCATAGTATTTAAGTTCATTAATAATTTATTACTTTAAAACATAATATTAGTTATTTGCAAACGTTTGATTCTGTGTTGAATATTCAAGTGAATTCACTTGATTTAAACAGTAGCGAAACCAAATTGCAAAACTTTTGGAAATTGTCGCAATACACGTCGAAGTGGCTATCTGTACAGGAAGACCGGTCACACTAAATGGAAAAAGTAAAAGTAGGAAAGTTCACTAACTACAAGAAATCCTTTTGAAAATGTGTGAAAATGAAATTTTCAGAGCATTTTAACAATAAAAATCAATTATATTTCTCACAAGTGAAACCTAAACTTAACTAACAGTTTTCCAATAAATAAAGTTAATTCTCTTCAATTTAGGTGACCATGAAGGCCCCAATTGAATCTTAAAATAATTGAATATCCTTATATGGTCAATTAACAATTGTTCCTCAAGCGTTACTCAGTATAATAAGCCATTACTACATCTTAATTTGTTCCAGAAAATTTGCACAAACTGTCTCAACACAAACACTCCATTATCGTTGACTAGATCTATCCAAGAAGATCGAAAAACTGCTCCTTTTTTCCTACACGCGTAGCAAGTAGGACATAATCGATTTGCCTACCGTTGAAATTACCACATTAGCTGTACCGAGAGTTATTAAGAAGGTAAAAAACCATTGATTTGGAAATACTGCAGTAAGAAACAAATATTTTCCAGCTATTATATAGGAAGTAGAATAAAGAACATGGATTTTTGTTTTTCTTTCACAGAAAGGTTCAAAGATTATAACCTTCGTTCATAGAAGTCAACCATGGAATAATACAGCAAAAAATATTTTTACCAAGGCGGAATATTAGAATTAATTTCTGCACCATGCATACCATCTTCTGTTTCCTATGTTCCGTACGAGATGTTTGCGAGGTGCTTAGGGAAATTTAATTTTTAAAGCATATTCGTAAAGTATATCGATTTAGGAAATTAATTTTAAGTTTGGAATAAATAATAGCGGAGGTTTATTGTGAAGCAACTGATGTGCAAATTTATTCGCATACGATGTATTATTTTTGTTTGTAATTAATAAACTATGTATTCTGTTGAATACAAGCGCTTAGAAACATAAATATAAAGAATTAAATAATATGTCTTCTAAATATCAATTTTTTTTTTATTTCTGTTAACCCTCTGACTCCTAAGCCGGCCGTAACCGTCCATGCAACTTCTATACTAGTGGGGCGGATTTCGGCCGGTTGCTGTTCCGAAAGCGGGGAGAAAGCGGTTGGGCGAGCGGTCATTAAGGGACTCCTTGGGGTAGAGATAAGAGATGAAAGACCTTCCATTCACATCTTCCACCACCCGTTGTGAGAAGAAAAGGGGAAAAGGGGTGGACGGGTTTATTTCACCTATCCATTAGTAAACAAACCTCTGTATACAACTGTACTGAGATTTTGAGAACCCTCAGTGGTCAGAGGGTTAACCTGTAATTTTAAATAAACATGATTCAAACTTTGTTTATATATTAAGTAAAATAAATGCTTCAAGTTGAATTGGTAATAATCATTGTTTATTAACAGGTTTTAACTCTTCTTTTATTATCGAGTTTACATAGAAAAAAAATATACGCACCGATTTTCAAGCTTATATGATTTCTTAAATTAATAAAATGCTTTTAACATTAATGTTTATGTATATGTTACGGTTAAAGCAAAAACTCCAGATATTATGAATAATAGCCAGTTATTATTAATACTAACCAAGGTTATTATTAGAGAGAATGCAGAGTTTTGAAGAACAGCGTGTACTAACTACTGGAAAGTTTACAGTGATCAAAGGCGAATCGTAATTACTCATAATACGGGCGCATAAAGACTTTATCTTTGTGCGGTAGAGATAATTAGAAGAATTTTACACGAATACTTTCATAAAATGTTTCGTACTTCATTGTCGGAGATTGCTACCTTATGCCCGGTGGCAGAGCTACCAAATAAGTCTAGAGGAAATTTTACCAGAGCTTCTGACTAAACGATTGTTACAGTAGTTGTTGCGCCGTGATATGTGCTTTCAGCTTAATGAGGTTCCTGGGCTTTTCAGCCATGACTTTCATCAACACTGAAACACGAAATGGAGGTGAGGATTTCGTTTTTCTACGCGTCAGTCCGCATTATTGTCTTTCTGGACTCAACAAAATGCTTTAATGTACACACTGTGATGAGGATATACACTGTAAAAAACATCCCGTAAAATTTACGGTTTTAAACTGGCAGCTGGGTTGGTTGTGCAAAACCGTAAAAGTTACAAAGTAAATCCGTAGGCACAACGGTTTTTTACCTTATGAAAACAAGTTTTCTCCGTAAAAATTAAGTCATCGAAGTAAGTGACGTCATCGACTGAGTTGAGTTGTTTTCTCCTTCTGTTCGAGTTGAGTTAAAATGTGCTGAATTATCAATTAGGAATATTAATTAATCAAGGCTTAATTATTAATTTCAATTAATATAATTTTTAATTAAACTTACTTGGACGATTTCGATGCAAGATGGTGACAAAACTTCCAACTTCTCCGAGCCGGGGATCGAAACCGCGTTCATAGAAATAAAAAGCAGTCGCTCTAACCACTAGACCACCGGAGACTTCATAAAATAAAGTAAAAATAATCTATTTGAGTTTTAAAGTCACTATAGCTCTAGTGGCGCCACCTAGTGGTGTAAAAATCAACTATTGCCAGAACACGTGTTTTAAGGTTATGGAGATGGAACCCTATTAAAAACATGAAATGAATGCAATAAAATTACATTTAAGAAAAGGGAAAGTTATCGTACGGAAAGCAATACCGTATGACGAAAAATAGAATTGGAACTGACGGTTTTAAACCGTTTATGGCTGGAGCGAAAAATGGTGAAAAACCGTTTTGTCAACAAAACAGCTTTAAACCGTCAAATATACGGAAAAAGTCCGGGAAAAAAACGGATATTTTTTACAGTGTTGTTCTACACTTGCCAGAAGCTATCAGAGATACGTGGAGAATATTACAGAATGTTCATAATTCCACATGCTGGCAATATTACTAGGTGTATTTTATAGTTCTTGAGTGCAATTTGGACCATTTCCTGTGATTGATCTTTCCGCAAAAGCCGTATTGATATTAATGAAATGCATTATATTAACTTACATACATCCACTTCTAGTGTTCTCTCCATACTAACATATCCCGATGACATTTCTGACCTATGTTGCTACATCATCCCTATTCATCTTTTAACATTGCGCCTCCAATTGTTTTTATGCGTTTGCAATGTTTAAGTAGATATACTGAGTATCAGGTAAGTTGTGTTGCAAAATACGATACATCGGAAATATAGATCGACAGCTAATGCCTCTTCCGAGTAAGGACAAAGTATCCTGGACATGAATCAATAATTTGATGACTTTGACCAAAAACGGAAGATAATTTAAAGTTTCAAATCCTAACTTATCTGGATGAGCTCAAACTCTAATCATTGTAGATTTTGCATGCAACAACAAAATGTAAGTTGTCTAAACGAATACCAAGAAAAATTTCATTCAATTTGTACATGAATTATTTTTATAATGAAAAACTTCTTGATAATAATTGCAAATTATTTGTAGTTAACTAGTTTTTGGTTTATCAAGGAAGGATATTTGTTATTTCAGTAAGGAGTATAAGACAATTAAAGAGCTGATATCGAAGAAACAATGGCAAAAAAATTGTTTTCCAAGAATATTGAACACAATTTTTATCTACATTGAAACTTTAATATAATTCCGATAATCCCAAATAAAATAAAAATATTGTGATATCTTTGCATATTTGAATTATTATAAAACTTGCTTTTTCATTAAAGGCGACAAGATGTATAGAAAATTGTTTAAATCTTGAATAAAATTGAAATATTTATATGCTGTTGGTGTCATTATGGGATTCTTTATGGAAAATGGCAAAAAGTTGGTAAGAAGCCAAAATTTGGAAATTTTTAATCTGTGCCATAAGCTTTGAAACAACTTTTTTGGTTTTGACACTGTATCACCAATGACCCCATTTCGCTTACATTTACTTCGTTTCCAGCCTAAACTTCGCCATTCATCATTATCAAATTCCATAAGATTCGAATTAAATTGAAAAGATTTTACCTTCGTCGTAAATTTGGATATTACATTCCATTGACTGATAATATTCTTATCGTTTTCAAAATATACAAAGCGAACATAACCAGCTGCTGTTTACTATCAGTTTGTAATAACAAAACTTATCAAACTTTTGGGGAAATTCTTGAAATGTTCAAAGACTGAATAGTAAAACACATGCTTCTTCGTCAGTGCTTAAGATATGGGAAACAGATTTCACTTTAGCAGAACAGCAAGTTATTCAATTATCTTTCGAAGAGTTTTACGTATATTTGGAAGAACTAAAAATGAATTCCATGAAGTTTTAATGCATATTCCTAAAGTATTCTTTCATCAGATACTTTGCACTGTTATGCAACAGCAAATTTCCGCTCAGCTACCGAAATGCTTATATTAATAGAATGCCACTTTAGTTATTAATGCCTCAGAGTTAAAGAAAGTTTCTTTAATGAACAGAATTCCAAAACTTTCTCATTTCAGTTGAAATGAATTTCAATTAACCAATTGTTAAAGTTATATTAAAAAGAATGGATTATCCCTTTGTACATTCAAGGTTCAATATTTATCAATCAGTTTTCCACCATATATAAGCATAAAATGTTGTTGCATAAAATATTAGTTTTAAAAGAAAAAAGTTAGTTTTATGCTTCAATATTATCGGAATCACACCTAATGATAGCTTACATAAGATTAACGGAATCACACCTAATGATAAGATTATGCAGCTTTCAAACAAATATTATTCTCGTATTGTCCGCTATGAATAAAAATTATAATATCGGTTTTCAGATTCTAATTTTAGAAAACTTGAAATTTCAACAGGCTTGTGCTTTTGGCTGATTTCATTATGAAAACAATAATGCAATCAACCTACGTAAAAACTTTCTTTTCAATTTTGTTAAAATTAATTATTCTTCTGAGATAGTTCCCAGTTATAAATTCTCATAAATTATACTTTTTATCTACCTTTATTAAATAAAAGAGATTAGTTGGAATATTATTAGGAAATTATACCGACTTAATTGGCAAAAAGTTTTCTCACTAAATGTGAAATAAGCTAAACATATTTCTAATCACACTTGCAAAAATGTAAAGATCTGAAGGAAAGGTTAATTTATAAGAAATGAGTATATTTTTATGTTAATGAAAAATTGATCCAAATAATTTATATCCTAAAACCTTTGAAATCACCAATATTTATATACAATATGGCTTTCAGTCTTAGATATCATTGAATCTTAAAAGTAACAGATATTTAATTTGAATACATTTCAATGGCCGCAACTAGCCAATACTTTTTAGCAAATTGAGTATAGAAATGCATTATAAACCAATATTTCTATGCTCAATTTTCTGAAATATATTGGCAGAACTAGGCAATTTATTTCAGAAAATTGAGTATAGAAATGCATTATAATCCAATATTTCTGCTATGCTGTGCCAAGCAAAATTTACTTATTTAAACACGAATAAATTCTGGAAAATAAGAGTTGAAATTGTTTCTTAAGAGGCTCTGAAACATTAAAACATCTTGATTAATTGATTTTTATATTGTGGAGGTAAAGAAATCAGGAGCTCATTTTTAACGTTAAATCATAAGAGATGGTTATTGCATGAACTAGCTTTTATTTTTAAAGTTTCAAAAAAAGAATATTGTAAAAATGATTATCTGGTAGATTTGTTAAAATGGGCTACAAAAATAACTGAATTATATTTTTATATTGCCTATTTTTATTTCATTCCGGATTTTGCAACTCAAATTCCGGAGTGAAGTAAAAATAACTCATATAGCTTCAAAGATCTACTGAGCACCAAACCTTTACGAAATATTTTTCTCTATCTTAGACCTCTACCGGCATTCTAATATTTTCCTTTTCGCATTTTCTTCCACAACTCAAAAAGAATCGTCGGAATGAAACGGGCATAAAAAAGAATGCGCGATTCCCAGGGCAATGGCAGAGCATCTAAGTGACGCTAAGTGCAAAAAAATAATAATGTAAAAATTATTATCTGATAGATTTGTTAAAACGGGCTACAAAAACAACGGAGTTTTATTTTTATTTTGACTATTTTTATTTCACTCCGGATT
>BGPR01046180.1:0-12111 GCA_013235015.1 Araneus ventricosus | reverse complement strand
TAATCAACATCCATGGATAAAGTATTTTTAGGAATTCAGAGATATGACTAAACACAAAAAAGTTCAGTTCATTCACTTAAAAAGTTAATTACTCAAAAATCCATGGATAAAGTACTCTTAAGATCTCAGAGACATGTTTAAATACAAAAAAGTTCATTTCATTGACTTAAAAGTTAATTTTTCTCACCTGAAAGCTATAAGCTCAAACAATCGGGCACTGACAAGACTGAGAAACAAATCTGAATAAATTGGTAACAGTTTGCTTTAAGAAATACATGGTACTTTTCCGTTAGCTGGGCGCAAATGTCGCCAATTATGAACCAAACGCAGAGCCAAGTCGCCAGGCGCAAATGTCGCCAATTGTGAGCCAAGTCGGCGGGCGCAAATGTCGCCAAAATTTGGCGGAATTCTACATTATCTGGCGATTTTTCGCTTGCGCCCGGCTAAAATGATGTCGCCAATTGTGAACCAAACGCAAGCCAAATCGCCGGGTGAAAATGTCGCCAATTGCGAGCCAAGTTGGCGGGTGCAAATGTCGCCAAAATTTGGCGGAATTCTACATTTGGCGATTTTTCGCTTGCGCTCGGCTAACGGAAAAGTACCCAGTTTACTTTAAGAAATACATGGTATGTTTCCAGAAAAATTCGAACAGTAGAATGAAAGAATTTCTACTGAAATAAAAACTATATGTCCAGAAAAGTAGCCAGTATATAAAACATTTATTGCAAGACACCAAACATACATTTCTTCATGATTTTTATCTGTCTTTTGATGGAAACTAAAACAATACTCATATTTCTATGTAGGGTGAGCATAAAACTAATTCATGAGAAAATCTTAAAGCATTATATAAAGGATACACAAGGCTTGCTGATGCATTCAGAGCTAATGAACGAATGTTGCTGGTCAGAGGGTGGGAAGTTTCAGACTTCAAGATAGTTCTCATCAGGCCCAACAATTCCGATCTTGAGCGCAACTCATCCAAGCATTGTTTTTTATGTTGACCAGAATATACAGCATCAGCAATCAATTTAATTGTCTCAAGCATACTTTGTTTCACATTAGGATCCTGGTTAAGATTCAAGAAGAAATGAATATTTCAGCAAGATTAAAAAACATGAAAATGTAATTAATATAAATATCTTCTTGATTTAAGGTAATGCTAATCGAAAAATAAGATTGCCTACAGTTGAGTAAAAAAATTCTAAAGCTTCAAGCAATTTTATTTTACAATAACATTTAAAAGAACTGATTTATATCTATTATACTATGTAATCTATATAATTTACACAAATGTCTTCTTGATTTAAGGTAATGTTAATAAAAAAAGAAAATTATCTACAGTTGAGTAAAAAGATTCTAAAGCTTCAAGCAATTTTATTTTATAATAACATTTAAAAGAACTGATTTATATCTATTATACTATGTAATCTATATAATTTATACAAATGTCTTTTTGATTTCAGGTAGTGGCTAATCAAAAACTACTTACAGTTGAGTAAAAAAAATTCTAACGCTGCAAGCAGTGACATTTTACAGTAACATTTACAAGAGCAAACTGCATTTTTCATATACATAAAAACATTCTAAAATTGCTTTTAATAGTGTGGACATTTATGCCTTAAAATAAAGAAGTCTATTCACAAGTGACTGAATTTCTAAGTTGCAGTTCAATTTTCATCAGATAATATTTTAAGGAATTTTCATTGTTTCAAGTGTGATGATAAGTCTTTTACAATTATTTTACATGCAAATCTGGCATCTATCATTATTAACAGATTCAAAACATTAAAACATATTACACAAAAATCAGCCTATGTGGTTCTTAATATGCTGATCCTTGGAATATGATATTTTAAATCTATGACCTTAATATTATAAACAGTTTTTTTATTACAAGTTATCTCTTAATACAAGTAAAAGGAATTTAAAACTGATGTTATTGTCAAAATTAAAACATGGAAGGGGACTTAATGCGATATACATGAGGAAAAATGAAAATATAATCAGTCATTCCTGTTCTCTTAAGTTGCTAATGGAAAAATGTCAGTTTGAAATAGGTAATAATATGAACAGTAGAGATTAAAACAGGCAATTTCTAATAGCAACAAGACTGCATTAATATTATGGTAATTGATAACATCAAATGTATTGACCATTTCCCATATTATCAAAAATTATATATAATGATTTGAAGTAAAAATATTTAAACAACAGCATGGTATGGATATTTCTATAATTAATTTTAGTAAGTTGAAGGCTTTAGTAACAATAAGATTTTATTAAGAAATACTATTAAATTGAATACACATAACATTTCATATAAATTTTATCGTGAATTCAGGAAACATTTCCACTAATACTATCCTTAATAATTTGAATGGAATTATTATTTTTGATTACCTTTGATGACGAGTATAAATTGGCCACACATCTCAAGATAGGAGTTTCGATCCTTGGAGATATCTGTTGGATAGGTGTATTGATGGTAATATGTCCATAACAAAGAATGATGGTCGCCTTCAGTTTCTCATGATCAGAGTCACCCGTGAATTCCTGAATAGTGAAATGGCAAATAAATAAATATGAATGAGACTATTCCATAAAGAAGATATTGATTTCAACAAACAAATAGAATATTCTTTGGGGAAGACTAACAAGCAAACTATAGTCTTCAAAACTTCACGAGGTTTTAAAAAATTTCAACTTTGCAACAAATTTTTAAAAATGCAGATTTTTTAAAAGGGAAAAAATTATATAAAATTTCTTAATTTAAGTCTTGATTATATTCTCCAAGAATATAACTTTCTTGATAGTCCAAGTAATATGAAGTTCATTACAAAAATCAAATTTTTTATTACTGTAATAATCTATTAGTTAATGTCGATTTATTATTTTCCGTAGAAAGATTATGCTCAAATAGTATCATAAATCTGGGACATTAAAATTTATTTTAGCTATAAAGTATAAGACTATCAAAGTTATTTTGCTGAAGACAATTTGCTTTCATATTTCCAATGTGGAGGTTGAATCAAAGGTGAGAACTTATTCCTATTTAACATTCATTCTTAAAATTCAATAAGGTACTGATAATTTTAAAGAGCATATGAGATTCATCAGAATTAACTATCGTATCAACTTTAGAAAGATAAATTAATTATCAACACAAGTTATATATGTATAACAATAAATTTATTATTAATTTTACTTAAACATGTGATCCAAACTAATTTAAATTAATAATTGGAGTCGAATATGTTCAAAAAGCAAAATTCTAAATACAGTCGGACCTCTATTTAAAAAGTCGCTAAATCCCGAAAAAAAGTTCGTTATATGGAAAATTTGTTAAATAGGGATTCACCTTTTAAAATACTTTAACCTACACAAAACAGATTTTAAATTCATAAACACTAAGTATTATTAAAAAAAGTAATTAACCACACTTTTATTTTGTAAATTAATATCTATTTGTTTTATATATTTTACCCATAAAAAAAATCTGCAAGGAAAACAAGAATAAAACAAAACATTGTCCGGGAATACACTGTATTTTTAATTAAAAAAATAATTTTATATTAAAATTAATGAATTTTAGCATTTCATCATGTGAATGTTTGTTGATTTCTGCATCATGATCATTTCCATCTTCATCTTCATCGCAATTCATTGCTGTATTGTTTTTATTTTTCACACTGTCCACTTCAAAACTGCCTCATCCACATCTTTATAGACACATGCTTTTAAATATTTTGAACAAGAATTCGATGAATTATAATTTTGTATCTTATCACGATTTATTATGGTTGATAAGCTGTTTGGAGGAATACCAAATTTTAAAGCAGTATCCGTTTTTTTCACGCCTTTATCCACCCTCATGAGGAATTAAATTTTTCCCCTTGATGCTCAAGCACTTTCGATTTGACATTTTCCAGCTTCAAGGTCATAGATCACCATAAAATGTGTTAAAGGAAAGAATAAGTTTGAAATGTTTAGAAATATTTTGAGAAATAGGGAGAAAAAAAAATATTGGATCACAAGAAAAAGCTCATTAAATAGAGAATGCACTTCGCTATTTGGAGGTTATTTTACGAAGAAATTCACAAAATGTTCTTGGTTCCCAGAAAAAGTTCGCAAAATAGAGAAATTTGCAAAATAGAGGTTCGTTAAATAGATGTCCGACTGTATCAAAATATGGCCTTTTAGACAAACAGTAATAAAAACATAATTAACAATGTTTTCAGTATGTATTTAAAAAAATCAGGGAAGCGTGTTAAACTTACACGTATGAAACCAAATAAACCTGCATTCTTTTTGAAATCCTTAGCAACATTTTCTAACTTTACGAGAACTAAATCTGCAAAAGATGACCCGCAGAGACCAACAGCAAGAGCACAGCCCTAGAATCGACACAAATCAGGATAATTAAAATTTAAAAAATAATACAGCATTTAAAAACTTTATGTACAATTCAAAACCAAAGTGAAACAAGAAAGCAAACCAATCTATGTGTACCTACCAGTCTTTCAGTAGGATTTGAATGATTAACATTCAGAAAAATGGTGTCCAGCGCTTCATTTAGGAAGGTTTTGTTGGCTACTTTTCGGATGACTAAACCCAGGTTAATCAAAAGGACATACTAGAATAAAGAAAAAAAAAAAAAAAAAGAAATAACAGATTTCAATTTTCTTGGATATAATATATGTATTTTGACAACTTAATGATTTTTAATGTAAAAAAATGATATATTTACATTTGTCTGAGTTATTATGCCAGCAATTAGTTTACCAAAATATTGCAAAACTTTTCTTACCGAGAGGATCTCTTAAAAAATTGTCACGAAAAGTACAGCACTTTAATTTTTATTTTACAAGGTGCGTTCGAAAAGTTCGGTGAATGGTCCTGTAAAATAAAGGAAACAATGCATACAAACAAAATACCTTTACTGGCATTCAAAGTAATCACCATTAGCTACAATACACTTTTGACATCGGTTGTGCAGCTGCTGGAAACTGTCAGCAAATGCTTCTTTTGGTATAGCTCGAAGCACCGTTGTCACACGTTGTTGGACCTGCGCACTGTCGGAAAAGCGTAGACGTTTTTCTTACGCTTTTGCAAATGTTCGTGAATAATGTTGCTCACACTGTCTAGGCTTATCTTCAATTTTTCTGCTATCATTCTCAAAGACAGCCGTCGATCATCCGCAAGCATCCGTCGCACTTGTTCAATATTGTCTGGAGTTGTGCTTGTTGGTGGTCGACCGGAACGCGGCTCATCTTTGACATCTTCCTTTCCGTCTCTAAAGCATTTAAAACACTCAAAAACACACTTTTTACTCACTGCGTCCACTTTCACTAACATTTCGTATGTCTCTGTCACCGTTTTGCCTAATTTGAAGCAAAACTTGATGTTCACGCGTTGCTCCATTTTGCAGTGACGGGCCTTCTCACAATCACTCTTTAAATTGGTCGCAGCGTGCACTTCCGCTTAACTGTCGTGATTTGGACGTTAGAGGGCACTAGTTGCCATGTCTCTCACTGTATCAGCATGAGCGCAGCATCCAAACCAGCGTGGTTATTCAACAATGGGACCATTCACCGAACTTTTCGAATGCATCTTCTAAATGAATAGAACCTATGTTAAAAAATTTTGAAGCTATTTGCTAATTGAAGAAATTAGGAAAAGGAGTCAGACTACAAAAAAAGGGGAATGACTTTGGGTTTTCTTTACTTTTCAATGTTATTAATTAATAGTTCCAAATGATAATCTAACATTAAAGAAACTGTAATTATATTCAGAGTGTAATCAAGTAAGCTTATGGTATACTTAGCACAATCTACCATAACACATTTTCAAAATACAAATTTAAATGATTAACATTTATACAACAGTTACTTTTGATATATCTGTCTCATATAATTAGCCAGCTGCAATATATATTCATCTACTGATTTATCAATTTGATTATTGTATAAATATGTAGAATTATTGAATGTATTGTAATTTTTATAGGCTGTACTTTTACAAATATCCATAAGGCCAAAAGTCGTTCAAAAATATAAACATTAATCACACAGAAATTGCAAATAAGAAATTGAACATCCTTTTCAATATTGATATGTGAAATAAAGGTTTATGGGATACTTTTATTTAACTACGAGTATAATCAGCAAGAGTTAAAAAAACTCCAAAGATCACAGATGTGCTACCACAGGTTTGATTCAACATGCAAAAACAAAGTAAAAACATTGAACATTGAAGTAAGTAACAAAACAACTGAAAGAAAAGTAATGAACTGCGATTTGTTAAACAGATTAGCAAATTTGGAATGAGAAACAAACAGCCTATTTAGAATTAAAAAAGGTATATTGATATGTTTCCTATTTCAGTATGATAATAAAAAATTTTGAAATTTATAATTTAATATAAAATGATACTATATATGGTATGGATTAAGCATACAAAATCTATTCAAGCATAAGTTATTGATACTGCGGACCCTTTTAAGCATCAAAATGACATGCTAAACATAGAATTTAGGATGGCCTAAACCTAGCTTGATAGAAAAAGAGGCAATACAGTAAAAATTACATTTAAAGTTAATAACTGCAAATGAAAAAAAAAGGAAAATCATTCTTACTTTATCATCAGGTGAATTACTATAGAGATTAAATTGAGAGAGCAAGGCTTTTCCATAGGTAACTATCCAATCTTCACGATCAATGTGAGCTAATGTTTCAGTTACAAAATCTGTGACCTTGTTTTCCCATTGCTTCTGGTCCCAGTCAGTTGAGTCAAATGCTAAAAGTGTTTGGAGTACGAGATAATTTTTTTGAACAGATAATGAAATACATTCATTTAGACTGAAATATTAAAAATGCTTTTCATAATAACAATAAATAAAAATTCAAATTTTTTATGACAGTAATAAATCAAAATTCAAGCTTCAATAATAATAATAATTCAAAAATCAAGTTTTAAAGAAGATAATGAAAAAATGTTCAAGTTAAAAAAAACGTGAGACTTTATGCGACAAAAATACATTTACTTTATAAAATATGTTCCCCTTTTTCTTATACTTCATAAATAACACACACTTCTGATTACAGACAAATCTGCATTTATAAATTTCAATATATTAAGTTTAAAATTTACATGGTGCAAACCTTGGTCATTAGCTTAAATATAATAAATGCTTTGGTGACTATAACTTTCTTGCACCATTTATTTCTTATCAAATTTGATATATATACAATATAGAATCTATTGCATTCTTATTATTTATTGAAGTTAATGCAGTAAAAACATTCAATTTAAATATAATAAAAGCATTTCAATATACAAATACATTAAGATCTTTAATATAGTTCAATTACTTATACTTACTCAGATACTTGATAAAAGAACAAAGTTTATTTGAACCACATAATGAGACCAAACTAAGAAAAGACTTAAACATCCTGATATATATTATTTATAACTAGAAAATAACCCGTCATGGTATGACTGGTTCAAATTGCCTCTTCATTCGAGACATTTCCCGTCAAATTTGACGTGTTTAAATAGATATATATGTGAGAGAAATGTTTAACATTGGTTGAAAACAAATAAAATAAACATATGTATCATGACAGGAAATACTTTTTAACTACATATTATTTACATATTTGTTTATTCAAAAAACCTATTGGTAAACAACATTCAGCGTGAAGTATTTTTCGTTGTTTAACAATTTCACTTGTACTTCAGATGTCTTTGTGTAAATTTTAACGTTGCCAAACAATATTATCCAACTATATCACGCGCATGATATACCACTGACGTAATTTACTACTTTCTATTAAAAAATGGAAATTAATTTGAAATATATGATTAATATAATTTAAAATTTCTCGGGAACTATTGATCATAGCGAGACAAATTATATACCAATCAATAGCAAATTTTATTTCACTATTTTAGAGCTATTAAATTTGAAATTAGAACGACAATTACTCTTTTAAATTTAAAATTACTGAAATTTAGGTTCTCTAACAATGAAATAATGCTGTTTAACGTCTCGCAGTGCTAAGGCGCGAGTTTTATTGTTGGTGACGTCAGAGCGTTACCGGTGGATCTGGGCTATTATATTAGTAATACAATCCATTTAACATTTGTTAGGTATATGATATAAAGTATTAAAAGGAAAAATGTGCATGTACTTCGATCTGGATCTTAGATCCTATGCCAAAATTTATAAATATTTATATAGTTTTGGTGAAAATAAATAATTAGAAATTTTATTCAGAAAAATACAGACAGTAGTTATGGAGATAAATATTTTTACAAGATTGAAATACAGTCCATTTACTCCTTCCCTTACATACTTGATCCTTTTTCATAATTCTTTCATAACAGTCAATTACAGAATAGCTTTAAATATTTTTAAACTTTTCATATACATGGAACACCCATTTTTATAACGAACATGATTTTTTTTAAATCTTATTTTTTAGATTATAACAAGCAAATGGATTCTGGGGAGTAATCCATCTTTAATATAGACAGACCAGTGAGAAATACAGTCACTAGAGCTTGATTACCTTTCTGCTACTCTTGAATGTTTTTCTTAGATTTTACTTAATAGTAAAACCCTGGTTAATAAAACTCAGGTTAACTGAAACCCATATTATCCAAAATGCCTCTGAGAACACAAATCCATTCTGTACTACATGGAAATAATCGCAAAGACGGGACTTTTTTGCAATGATATTCCCACTTCTTCCTACAGAGGTCAGTGATTAATTTTGCAATGCTATAATTAAAACTAATGGGCATTAACAATATTAACTACGATATGGTTAACCTATGCCTGTCAGATGCATTATACAGTAAAAGCTTAACTAACAGGCATGCTCAGGAAACGCCGATTTCCGGATAGTTGAGTGTGGTGGGAAAAATGGGAGGGGGAGGGGGGGGGGGAGATTGTAGCCTTTTTTTACCGATTCTGTCCCTTAACCTTTTTTTTGGTTGTTGATTTCGTTTGTAGGTCTTGTTTTTCGGCGAAAGGTGATGCACTCCAATTTTTCCCTTTAGTTCTCACTTTTGCTTTTCAACTCCCCAACCCATGAAACAAGTCTGTATACGTCAAAGTACTATATATTGCCTTTTTTCCCTTCTAAGCCCCTCCGTGCGGAGTGGACGTTGCATTCCAGAAATAAATTGTCTGCCTGAAAGGAACGGCGAGGGCGTGTGTGTGCTAAATTTTGGCGCACGGATGTAAAATTCAAAAAAAAACACCTCATTTTCTAATTTTTCCAGTTAGATGAACTTTCCGGATACTTGAATGCCGAATAATCGAGAATTTACTGTTCCCAAACTCGCCAGTGCAAATATTGCGCCCGATGGAGGGTTAACTTTAATAAAGAGCATGAGTATAGCCTACAAGGAGATTTTTGAATTTGTTTTACACTCAAAACATTTCAGAATTACATACTGTAATTAGATACAAAACAGTATAATAGATTTTCATAACTTAACCAAAAAATTGTTTTCCACACCCCCCCCCCCTAGTTCGGTTAAGTTGGGTTGTACCATATTACAAAATGTTGCAATTGCAGATTAAGTATCATCACTATTGACTAGAGCATTATATAGCAGGCAATGAAATATTTTCAAAATAAGTTTTCACTCAACAGTTTAAAAATGATTATTATTATAAATGAAGATTCAAAATTCAATTCACTCTGAGTATATGTATGACTTTTGAAATGCTGATAATTTAAACAAATTTCTCACTTTTCCCAGATTCTTTGCTGTTTCGGCGGTATGCTTTGATTCAAAACTCAATATTATATTAATAAAATATTCTTAAAATTAAACTTATTACTTTATAGAAAACAATCTTAATACATTCAAAACATGGGATATTAAAACTTCTTAAGGCTTTAAAAAATATCCCTGCTATGTACCCAATATGATTATTTGGCAGTGCCATTTATTGGTAAAATTAGATCATGCCCAAAAAAAAAAAAAAAAAAAGGTAAAAGTGCTTATATGTTGAGAAATACATTAGGGGAAGGGGCGTCAAACACTTTACTTACATTCTAAATACTGGATAAGAGTTGGAATTTCTTTATCCCACACAGATACAGGCCCTTTATGTATAGCTGGTGCAACAGCTTTCATGAACTTCAGAACATGCAATCCCCTATCTCTATCTTCGTGTGGACGGCCAATAACAACAAGCAGTCTAGCAAGCAAACTCTGTGGTGTTGTGACTTTCACTGCAAAATATAGGATTTATAAATATTAATGTAATTTGAAAGATCGTTCCAAAAGTAAGCTACTTTTGTAAACATTTCACATATTAAAATATTTTCAGGGGTCGATCCAGGTTTTTTTAGGGGCCTATTTTTGTGAAAAATAAAAATTTTTTTTATCACCTCAAACCTTCAATTTTAACAGTCATATTTCCATATTTTATGTTTAATATTAAAAGTGTTTCATTGAACCAAATATATGCAGTAATTTGATATAATACTGAAAAAAAAACTCCTATATATATTTTGTGCAATGCCTCACTCAAAAACTTTTAAAAAAGAAGTCACATTAAAAAAAGGGAGCCATTTTTGTGAAGGGGCCATTTTTATGAATTTGAATTTTGTGAAGGGGCTACAAAACGGCCCCAATTTTTGCCTGGATCGACCCATGATTTTTGTATCTGAAATTATATTAAGTATGGATATTTTAAGAATTCCAATGTTCAAATATTTAAGTACACAAAAAAAGGCTTTCTAAGACATTCAAACAGTGGGAAAAAGTTTGACTAGCTACTCTGCTAACATAAAACAAATGATGAGTTGTAACTGAATGTTACATTTAAGCAATTGTCGGCTGATGAGACATGAATTAACCTTTGCAACTCTAACTTTTTTAGTATCTTACAACTAATTAATTTGAAAGGGTACCCAGAATAAAGGCCTATTTTAAATATTTGATTGCCAGAACAGTCCAAAGATTCTCATGCATCGCAAAATATTAACACATGAAGTTTGGCACACTGATTGTAGAAGTTATAGATGCAATAATAGTATAATACAATAAACTATACAAATATCTGATTTCTTAAAACTGCAGTGTACACAGTATTAAACATTTCATCAAATTCAATTTTATCATTACAAGTAAAATACAAATTTTATAATATAAAATCATTGCATGTACATGAAATTTAAAAAGTAAATATAAAACTTGAATAGTTGAAAAAAAAAAAAAAACCTTATAATATCTTACTACTTTTAAGTGAGAAAAATCTGATAAATCACATTTTACTTATTTATAACAGAGTTATTACTGCATGAAACCATAATGAAATATAATTAATTAATACAAATCATAAGATTTGCAACAGTCCAAGGAAGAATACTTTGAATTTATTGTATACACATTAATCTGTTATAATAAGACAAAAATGTTGAACACCAATCTGACAATGCTCTAATATAATTACCTTTTAAAAGAAAGTTAAAAACAGAAGTTAAATTTTTAAATTGCTGCACCTAGAAAATTTTAATTTTGTTATGATCTGTAAAAAAAGAAAATATTTTAAAATCCATAACTTACATAGTGATCCATAATCGGTAGTAAAATCCAAGCCAAGTTCATTTCTTTTTTTAGAAGCCAAAACAGTAAGACTTTTACAAACAGCACTAATGGCAGATGTCAAATTTTCATCTAACAAGCAGTCTAAAATGCTTGGCCACAGAATCTAAAGAAAAGGGTAAATTTTATAAAACTTAAAAAATTATTTCATATATTGATGGATAAATATATTCAGCTAAATGATTTTTTAAAAGAAATCTCTTGCGACTCTAACCAGCAAATATGTAAACAATCAGGAATGCTTACGAAATGCTAACGCTTGCTGTTTCAAAGGTCACAAAATAGAATGAAGCAGTATATACTGACATTAATAAAATATCAATACAAATAAAGATAACCAGCGAAATAACAATACAAAGCAAGACTCATCACAGGATATGTTGAACTGGAAAAAAAAAAAAATGTATAGCTATGAATGACTCGAATATTTTTCCAAGATTCTACAGATGTATTAACTAGTTATCTACATTG
>BGPR01046179.1:0-12111 GCA_013235015.1 Araneus ventricosus | reverse complement strand
TATTGTGTATTTGTTTACTTGATGCTCAGTATTTATGTTATCATGGATTTTCACGTTCGTGTGGTGAACAATTTTTTTTTAAAAAAATAAGTGGTCGTCCTCATTATGCTGTCAAGGCTAAGACAAACAGATCAAAAGACAGAGTAAAATTAGCAAAAGTAAATGTTTTGTTCCTTAACTACCTTAGACTCAGAATTTCAGTAACTAGAATGTAAATTATAACTATTGTTATTTATAGTCATAATAATGAATTTTTAAAAAAATATTTTTTTTAATTGCTTATTCTTTTAAGAAGCTGCTTATAAGTTTTTAGAATAAGAAAATAATCCAACTGAATGCTTTTCATTCGATTGGGCAAACAAAATCGCTAACTATAACACATAAGGAAAACTGACAGCTTTTTTACCTTTCCTATAATCTTTATCAGAATGTCTGTATTTATAATCTTTCAGGATAAGACACGGGATTAAGCTGATTGTATTTTGATACACCGGTTTAATCGCATAAAATTCACCAACTTTTAAGCTTATATCAATTTTGATTATCTGCATTTAATTAAGGAACTAATAATCTTTTTCCTTTTAATTTGAAATATGTTTTACAAAGCTGTTGCAGAAAGTGTTAACCCTCTGATTACTAAGAGTTCTCAAAATCTGATACAGCTGTATATGGAGGTTTGCTTACTAATTGATCTGTGGAATGGATTCGCCCGCCCCGTTCCCCCTTTTCTCCTCATTACGGGTGGTGGGAGATATGAACGGCAGGCCTTTCATCTCTTCCCTAAGAGTCCCTTTAATGACCACTCGCCCAACTGCCTCCTTCCCCCTTTCGGAACAGCAACCGGCCGAAATCTGCCACTAGTATAGAAGTTGCATGGCCGGTTATGGCCGGCTTAGGAGTCAAAGTGTTAAATAATCTGTCTCTCCGTTTTGAAGCTACAAGGACATTATTTACGGAAGGACTCACTTACACAAATACAATACCTGAGCAAGAACCCCTCTTTCAAATTTATTTACCACTCTAACATGAAAGCGGTCCATGGCGGATACAATGTGAAACAAAAACACCCACAAGTCGGCTATTCGGTGGATTCGAACATCGAAATTTCGACACCTAGTTGTAATGACATCTCACTTTTTGAAATTAAACGAACCCTACTTATAGAGGAACCTTGTCAGATAAAGATGATATCATCTGAGCCGGCAACCACCTTTCAAGTTTTCTCAACACACAAACGGGAGGACGTTTTATCTCGATGTAAAATTTAAAAGAACAGGCCCACATATATGACGGAGCTGTGGTGGAATCGAACATGCAACCTTCCAATCTCTAAGGCGAGACCTTACCACCAAGACACCACGCCTTCCTCCCATCCTGATGACGAGACTCTACACCTGGACCTACAGATCTCTAAAAATAAATCGCATGAATGCGTTGTTAAATATCAAAACAGCATCACTCAACGTTTTTTTTTAAATTCATGGTTAATTCAAATTGATATTAACTAGTGCTGCTTATCCAACGGGTTATATCATATTTATAACACTTGTTTAAAGTATCAAAATTGTTAAATTAATAATTGGAGAAATTCAAGAGAAATCTACTTCCATGGAGAACGACATTATTTATAAAATAGAAAATCACCCTTCATGGTATGACGGGTGCAAATTGCCTCTGCATTCGAGAGATTTCCCGTCAAATTTGACGTGTTTAAATAGATGTATATGCGAGAGAAATGTTTAACATTGTTTGAAAACAAATAAAATAATCGCATGTTTCATGACAGGAAATATTTTTTTTATTTACATATCTCTTTATTCCAAAAACCTCTTGGTAAACAACATTTCGTGTGAAGTATTTTTCGCCTTTAACAATTTTATTATAATTCAATAACCATGGAATTTTCAGCTTGTTAAATGTAAATCAAAAGTTAAAATTTCAAAGGAATTCTTTTTCGAAATTCTAATCAAAACCAAGCACTATTCTGCTTGTCAAACGTTGACAAAAAATATTATCAAATTATATCATCACGATTGCAATAAATAATCCGATGCATCATGGCGTCCAACTATGTCACGCGCATGATATACCACTGACGTAATTCACTACTTTCTGTTAAAAAATGGAAATTAATATGAAACATATGATTAATATAATTTAAAATTTCTCGGGGACTATTTATCATAGACAGATAAATTTTATTTCAATGGATATAACATTTTATTTCACTATGTTAGAGCCATTAAATTTGAAATTAGAACGACAATTACTTTTTTAAATTTAAAATTACTGAAATGTAGGTTCTCTAGCAATGAAATATTGCTGTTTAACGTCTCACGGTGCTATGGCGCGATTTTTATTGTTGGTGACGTCAGAGCGTTACCGAGAGACATATCTGGGCTATTATATTAGTAATGATGGCAAATCAATTCATATTTTCTGCAAGATAAGCATTATGTGAAATTAGTCTTGATTTTCTAGTTACATTTCTGTGAGATTAATTGTTTATAGTTCCTTGATTCAATGAATGACTCCGAGATTGAAGTACCCTGCCGTTGCCGATTTATAAATAATGATTAGTTTAAACTGCTGTAGACACAGGAATAAAATCGCCAATATTATATAAATGCTGCAGGTCTAAGATATCTAGTTTAGAATTATTACGAATTACTTTAATACCTGTTTTAGTCAAAATATGAGTCAGCCTATTACATTTCACAAAAGTTTAAAAATTGGAAAAGATCGTTGGTAATAGGCACCGTTGTTTCTAAGCATATTTTAATACTTTTTTGCACAATATTAATAATTTCACATCTTAGATAAGAAGATTTTTATAAGTTTTGAAATTGTCCTATGTTCGCTATTGATGAAAGTGAAATAATAAATATTTTCTATTAATATTATAAGAAGCATCATGAAGACTCCTCAAGAATTCTTAAATTAATCCTTTAGTATTCAGAAATAAGAACAAAAACTACGTTTGCCTCACCACAGACAACATACATCTTAAGGAAGTAGAATCCATACAATTTTATGTGAAGCATAGGCAAATGGTTTGTGTCATTGTTAAATTTTATTTAAACATTAGAAGCGTAACTGAAGCTAAAGAATGATGCGGAGAAATAAATTCCTGCTGTGACTGTTCTTCATTTGTCTCCATCCTAATTTAACAATACATTTTGGTGAAGCTTAAACGTTTGGAAGTTTTGGAAAGATATATCGTCCCAAGTAAAAAAGTCAGCAAAAAACCTTTAAAAAAACCTTCAGGAAAACTGCAGGTATTTGGGACAAAAAAAAAAACCTGCATCTTCCCTTCATATTTCTGTCCGAAATACCTGAAATTTTCCTGAAGGTTTTTTACTGACTTTTTTTCAGATGGAAAAAAAAGCCTGCTTCTTACCTGCATGCTTTTATGCAAAATACCTGCAGATAAAAAAAACACCTGTACCTACAGTTAAGTTTTCCCCCTTTTTTCCAACGTTATCTTAAGAGATTTTTATCGTGTCTGTAATGTCAATTAATTAGGAACCATAATTAGTCAAGGCTTAATTATTAATTTCAATTAATTTAATGAACTAATTTTTATTTGAACTTACTTGTACGACAAAACTTCAAATTCCTCCGAATCGAGGATCGAGCCCGCAGGAAGTAGGTAGGCAGGCAAGCACGCTATCTCCTGTACCCGACAGGACTTCGAAAAGGTGGTTTAAAAACATCTATATAAATCTTAACTTCATCCTCTAGTAGCGCCATCTGGTGGTGTAAAAATCAACTATTTCCAGAGCACGTAATGGGTTTTAAAGTTAAATTATCTGAGTGACAACAGATTATTGCTACATGTCTAAACAGTTAGACCTTGAATGGACAAGCGATAGAAAATTATTTCCGAAAAGTTTCTTTCTTTCTTTAATATTTTGACAATGCTTTAATATGTTTTTTTATATTTTTACGATATTTAATATGATATTTCACACATAAATATTTTTTTCGTTTATTTTTTTGTTTTAAACAAAAAGTTTTTTTTTTGTCAGTTTTCCTACGAAACGATATATATATATTTATATGACTTTAAAAAGAATCTTTTTTAAATATTTTTTTCTATTCAAAAGTAAATCAAGATTTGCATTTTTCTGAAAAGAAGAATTTATTATGTTTATTACAGATTAAAATTTCTTATCATCATGTTTCATATGGGAAAAGCTTGATTCTGAATCGCATGAAATTAATCGCATTTTTCTTCAAATATATCTTTTTTATATTATATTAAACCATAGTGCTCTCTCTTTACCTCTTCTCTCTATCCAGTCAGCTGTTTGAATCTCAGTTAGATACCATATTATATAAAACTGTATGAAACCCAACTAAAATAAAAAAAACATTCATATTTCATGCATCAAAAGCAATTTTCATTTTTCTTCAAAATACCTGAAGTTAAATCTGCTTTAAAAGAATCTGCTAAGTCATTGAAGGTAAATTGAAGTCTATAAACTTGTTGAAAAAGCCTGTATAAAACCTTAAAAAATCTGTGCATTTCTCGAAGGAAACCTGCAGCTTTTATTTTCCTTTAAAATACCTGCAGAGATCTTCAAAATTCCTTAATGATAATTTAGACGTCTTTAAAAGCCCGCATGAAACCTTTAGTAAACTGTACATTTCCTGAAGGAAATCTGCCCCAGATAGCACGTAAGTTTGCAGCAAGTTTGATTTTGACTTGTCATGGCAAAATTTGACGCGTCAAACTTGAATCGAACTTGTAGCAAGTTCGATGTGACAAATAGCGCCACCTCTTTGCAAATCAAACTTGCTGCAATTTTGCAAAACAAGCTTCCTGCAAAGATAGCACAATAAAGAGATAATTATCTTTGTCTTTGTTTTAAAAAAACATCCGATTTTAATAGCATCTCCTAGACCGTAATTCTTTTTTATTAATTCAATAAATCAATGATAATTTGTGAAAAAGATAACTTTTTTATAAAAAAAATTTTTGAAACATTTTCCATCTTTTTACTAAATACTCTACACTCTCACTTTAAGGAAAACTATATCGCCTTTTTCTTAATGTTGAAATTTTAACGTTTATAAACAAAATTAAATATAAAAAACAGTCAGTGTTTGTTGAGCAACTAGACATTTTGTCCCATTTTAAAGTAATTACTTTTGAACTCTAATTTCATAATTTATTTTACTAGCAAAACGTAGTTATTAGCAAAAATCGCTCTCTCTTTGACTTCAAATCATATTCTCAACTCAAAAAATTAATGAAATCCAGAAAATAGTTAAAAATAAATCGTATACGAATCGAATCAAACGATGTATTAGCGAAATCTATCTTCTCCTCGCAGCGTTCGACTGGCTCAATGGTTAGCGTCTCCGCTTCGGAACTGGGAGGTCGCGAGTTCTATCCTGGGTTGTGTTTCGTACTTTGTTTTTGCTTTAATTTGCAATAAGTTTGCACGGCAAGTTTGCTTCATGGTGACTTCGGAGCTTTCGTTAACTTGCTGCAAGCTTGCACTCTTGTCATGACAAATTTGTGGCAAACTTGCATTCTTGTCATGACAAATTTGTGGCAAGCTTGCTGCAAACTAAAATTGCTATCTGGGGCAGTTTTTATTTTCCTTTAAATTACCTGTAGAAACCTTCAGAATACCTGATTGGTAATTAAGAAGTCTTAAAAAGCCTGCATGAAACCTTTAAATAAACTGTACATTTCCTGAAGGAAACCTGCAGTTTTCATTTTCCTTCAAAATCCCTAAGAAACCTTCAAACTACCCGTAAAACCTCATTTTTTAAAAGGTTTTTAGCTTATTTTTTTACTTGGGGTATTTTAAGAATATCTTCAGTTTCTTTATTTATCACTCTCCTTTCTTGAAACTGAACATTTAATCTAACTCATAGTATTTAAGTTCATTAATAATTTATTACTTTAAAACATAATATTAGTTATTTGCAAACGTTTGATTCTGTGTTGAATATTCAAGTGAATTCACTTGATTTAAACAGTAGCGAAACCAAATTGCAAAACTTTTGGAAATTGTCGCAATACACGTCGAAGTGGCTATCTGTACAGGAAGACCGGTCACACTAAATGGAAAAAGTAAAAGTAGGAAAGTTCACTAACTACAAGAAATCCTTTTGAAAATGTGTGAAAATGAAATTTTCAGAGCATTTTAACAATAAAAATCAATTATATTTCTCACAAGTGAAACCTAAACTTAACTAACAGTTTTCCAATAAATAAAGTTAATTCTCTTCAATTTAGGTGACCATGAAGGCCCCAATTGAATCTTAAAATAATTGAATATCCTTATATGGTCAATTAACAATTGTTCCTCAAGCGTTACTCAGTATAATAAGCCATTACTACATCTTAATTTGTTCCAGAAAATTTGCACAAACTGTCTCAACACAAACACTCCATTATCGTTGACTAGATCTATCCAAGAAGATCGAAAAACTGCTCCTTTTTTCCTACACGCGTAGCAAGTAGGACATAATCGATTTGCCTACCGTTGAAATTACCACATTAGCTGTACCGAGAGTTATTAAGAAGGTAAAAAACCATTGATTTGGAAATACTGCAGTAAGAAACAAATATTTTCCAGCTATTATATAGGAAGTAGAATAAAGAACATGGATTTTTGTTTTTCTTTCACAGAAAGGTTCAAAGATTATAACCTTCGTTCATAGAAGTCAACCATGGAATAATACAGCAAAAAATATTTTTACCAAGGCGGAATATTAGAATTAATTTCTGCACCATGCATACCATCTTCTGTTTCCTATGTTCCGTACGAGATGTTTGCGAGGTGCTTAGGGAAATTTAATTTTTAAAGCATATTCGTAAAGTATATCGATTTAGGAAATTAATTTTAAGTTTGGAATAAATAATAGCGGAGGTTTATTGTGAAGCAACTGATGTGCAAATTTATTCGCATACGATGTATTATTTTTGTTTGTAATTAATAAACTATGTATTCTGTTGAATACAAGCGCTTAGAAACATAAATATAAAGAATTAAATAATATGTCTTCTAAATATCAATTTTTTTTTTATTTCTGTTAACCCTCTGACTCCTAAGCCGGCCGTAACCGTCCATGCAACTTCTATACTAGTGGGGCGGATTTCGGCCGGTTGCTGTTCCGAAAGCGGGGAGAAAGCGGTTGGGCGAGCGGTCATTAAGGGACTCCTTGGGGTAGAGATAAGAGATGAAAGACCTTCCATTCACATCTTCCACCACCCGTTGTGAGAAGAAAAGGGGAAAAGGGGTGGACGGGTTTATTTCACCTATCCATTAGTAAACAAACCTCTGTATACAACTGTACTGAGATTTTGAGAACCCTCAGTGGTCAGAGGGTTAACCTGTAATTTTAAATAAACATGATTCAAACTTTGTTTATATATTAAGTAAAATAAATGCTTCAAGTTGAATTGGTAATAATCATTGTTTATTAACAGGTTTTAACTCTTCTTTTATTATCGAGTTTACATAGAAAAAAAATATACGCACCGATTTTCAAGCTTATATGATTTCTTAAATTAATAAAATGCTTTTAACATTAATGTTTATGTATATGTTACGGTTAAAGCAAAAACTCCAGATATTATGAATAATAGCCAGTTATTATTAATACTAACCAAGGTTATTATTAGAGAGAATGCAGAGTTTTGAAGAACAGCGTGTACTAACTACTGGAAAGTTTACAGTGATCAAAGGCGAATCGTAATTACTCATAATACGGGCGCATAAAGACTTTATCTTTGTGCGGTAGAGATAATTAGAAGAATTTTACACGAATACTTTCATAAAATGTTTCGTACTTCATTGTCGGAGATTGCTACCTTATGCCCGGTGGCAGAGCTACCAAATAAGTCTAGAGGAAATTTTACCAGAGCTTCTGACTAAACGATTGTTACAGTAGTTGTTGCGCCGTGATATGTGCTTTCAGCTTAATGAGGTTCCTGGGCTTTTCAGCCATGACTTTCATCAACACTGAAACACGAAATGGAGGTGAGGATTTCGTTTTTCTACGCGTCAGTCCGCATTATTGTCTTTCTGGACTCAACAAAATGCTTTAATGTACACACTGTGATGAGGATATACACTGTAAAAAACATCCCGTAAAATTTACGGTTTTAAACTGGCAGCTGGGTTGGTTGTGCAAAACCGTAAAAGTTACAAAGTAAATCCGTAGGCACAACGGTTTTTTACCTTATGAAAACAAGTTTTCTCCGTAAAAATTAAGTCATCGAAGTAAGTGACGTCATCGACTGAGTTGAGTTGTTTTCTCCTTCTGTTCGAGTTGAGTTAAAATGTGCTGAATTATCAATTAGGAATATTAATTAATCAAGGCTTAATTATTAATTTCAATTAATATAATTTTTAATTAAACTTACTTGGACGATTTCGATGCAAGATGGTGACAAAACTTCCAACTTCTCCGAGCCGGGGATCGAAACCGCGTTCATAGAAATAAAAAGCAGTCGCTCTAACCACTAGACCACCGGAGACTTCATAAAATAAAGTAAAAATAATCTATTTGAGTTTTAAAGTCACTATAGCTCTAGTGGCGCCACCTAGTGGTGTAAAAATCAACTATTGCCAGAACACGTGTTTTAAGGTTATGGAGATGGAACCCTATTAAAAACATGAAATGAATGCAATAAAATTACATTTAAGAAAAGGGAAAGTTATCGTACGGAAAGCAATACCGTATGACGAAAAATAGAATTGGAACTGACGGTTTTAAACCGTTTATGGCTGGAGCGAAAAATGGTGAAAAACCGTTTTGTCAACAAAACAGCTTTAAACCGTCAAATATACGGAAAAAGTCCGGGAAAAAAACGGATATTTTTTACAGTGTTGTTCTACACTTGCCAGAAGCTATCAGAGATACGTGGAGAATATTACAGAATGTTCATAATTCCACATGCTGGCAATATTACTAGGTGTATTTTATAGTTCTTGAGTGCAATTTGGACCATTTCCTGTGATTGATCTTTCCGCAAAAGCCGTATTGATATTAATGAAATGCATTATATTAACTTACATACATCCACTTCTAGTGTTCTCTCCATACTAACATATCCCGATGACATTTCTGACCTATGTTGCTACATCATCCCTATTCATCTTTTAACATTGCGCCTCCAATTGTTTTTATGCGTTTGCAATGTTTAAGTAGATATACTGAGTATCAGGTAAGTTGTGTTGCAAAATACGATACATCGGAAATATAGATCGACAGCTAATGCCTCTTCCGAGTAAGGACAAAGTATCCTGGACATGAATCAATAATTTGATGACTTTGACCAAAAACGGAAGATAATTTAAAGTTTCAAATCCTAACTTATCTGGATGAGCTCAAACTCTAATCATTGTAGATTTTGCATGCAACAACAAAATGTAAGTTGTCTAAACGAATACCAAGAAAAATTTCATTCAATTTGTACATGAATTATTTTTATAATGAAAAACTTCTTGATAATAATTGCAAATTATTTGTAGTTAACTAGTTTTTGGTTTATCAAGGAAGGATATTTGTTATTTCAGTAAGGAGTATAAGACAATTAAAGAGCTGATATCGAAGAAACAATGGCAAAAAAATTGTTTTCCAAGAATATTGAACACAATTTTTATCTACATTGAAACTTTAATATAATTCCGATAATCCCAAATAAAATAAAAATATTGTGATATCTTTGCATATTTGAATTATTATAAAACTTGCTTTTTCATTAAAGGCGACAAGATGTATAGAAAATTGTTTAAATCTTGAATAAAATTGAAATATTTATATGCTGTTGGTGTCATTATGGGATTCTTTATGGAAAATGGCAAAAAGTTGGTAAGAAGCCAAAATTTGGAAATTTTTAATCTGTGCCATAAGCTTTGAAACAACTTTTTTGGTTTTGACACTGTATCACCAATGACCCCATTTCGCTTACATTTACTTCGTTTCCAGCCTAAACTTCGCCATTCATCATTATCAAATTCCATAAGATTCGAATTAAATTGAAAAGATTTTACCTTCGTCGTAAATTTGGATATTACATTCCATTGACTGATAATATTCTTATCGTTTTCAAAATATACAAAGCGAACATAACCAGCTGCTGTTTACTATCAGTTTGTAATAACAAAACTTATCAAACTTTTGGGGAAATTCTTGAAATGTTCAAAGACTGAATAGTAAAACACATGCTTCTTCGTCAGTGCTTAAGATATGGGAAACAGATTTCACTTTAGCAGAACAGCAAGTTATTCAATTATCTTTCGAAGAGTTTTACGTATATTTGGAAGAACTAAAAATGAATTCCATGAAGTTTTAATGCATATTCCTAAAGTATTCTTTCATCAGATACTTTGCACTGTTATGCAACAGCAAATTTCCGCTCAGCTACCGAAATGCTTATATTAATAGAATGCCACTTTAGTTATTAATGCCTCAGAGTTAAAGAAAGTTTCTTTAATGAACAGAATTCCAAAACTTTCTCATTTCAGTTGAAATGAATTTCAATTAACCAATTGTTAAAGTTATATTAAAAAGAATGGATTATCCCTTTGTACATTCAAGGTTCAATATTTATCAATCAGTTTTCCACCATATATAAGCATAAAATGTTGTTGCATAAAATATTAGTTTTAAAAGAAAAAAGTTAGTTTTATGCTTCAATATTATCGGAATCACACCTAATGATAGCTTACATAAGATTAACGGAATCACACCTAATGATAAGATTATGCAGCTTTCAAACAAATATTATTCTCGTATTGTCCGCTATGAATAAAAATTATAATATCGGTTTTCAGATTCTAATTTTAGAAAACTTGAAATTTCAACAGGCTTGTGCTTTTGGCTGATTTCATTATGAAAACAATAATGCAATCAACCTACGTAAAAACTTTCTTTTCAATTTTGTTAAAATTAATTATTCTTCTGAGATAGTTCCCAGTTATAAATTCTCATAAATTATACTTTTTATCTACCTTTATTAAATAAAAGAGATTAGTTGGAATATTATTAGGAAATTATACCGACTTAATTGGCAAAAAGTTTTCTCACTAAATGTGAAATAAGCTAAACATATTTCTAATCACACTTGCAAAAATGTAAAGATCTGAAGGAAAGGTTAATTTATAAGAAATGAGTATATTTTTATGTTAATGAAAAATTGATCCAAATAATTTATATCCTAAAACCTTTGAAATCACCAATATTTATATACAATATGGCTTTCAGTCTTAGATATCATTGAATCTTAAAAGTAACAGATATTTAATTTGAATACATTTCAATGGCCGCAACTAGCCAATACTTTTTAGCAAATTGAGTATAGAAATGCATTATAAACCAATATTTCTATGCTCAATTTTCTGAAATATATTGGCAGAACTAGGCAATTTATTTCAGAAAATTGAGTATAGAAATGCATTATAATCCAATATTTCTGCTATGCTGTGCCAAGCAAAATTTACTTATTTAAACACGAATAAATTCTGGAAAATAAGAGTTGAAATTGTTTCTTAAGAGGCTCTGAAACATTAAAACATCTTGATTAATTGATTTTTATATTGTGGAGGTAAAGAAATCAGGAGCTCATTTTTAACGTTAAATCATAAGAGATGGTTATTGCATGAACTAGCTTTTATTTTTAAAGTTTCAAAAAAAGAATATTGTAAAAATGATTATCTGGTAGATTTGTTAAAATGGGCTACAAAAATAACTGAATTATATTTTTATATTGCCTATTTTTATTTCACTCCGGATTTTGAGTTGCAAAATCCGGAGTGAAGTAAAAATAACTCATATAGCTTCAAAGCTCTACTGAGCACCAAACCTTTACGAAATATTTTTCTCTATCTTAGACCTCTACCAGCATTCCAATATTTTCCTTTTCGCATTTTCTTCCACAATTCAAAAAGAATCGTCGGAATGAAACGGGCATAAAAAAGAATGCGCGATTCCCAGGGCAATGGCAGAGCATCTAAGTGGCGCTAAGCGCAAAAAAATAATAATGTAAAAATTATTATCTGATAGATTTGTTAAAACGGGCTACAAAAATAACGGAGTTTTATTTTTATTTTGACTATTTTTATTTCACTCCGGATT
>BGPR01046178.1:0-12111 GCA_013235015.1 Araneus ventricosus | reverse complement strand
AACAGCAATAAATCGGATTTGTTTGATCAACCAGTTTTTTCAGTCCATCTAATCCAACCTTCTCATTATAATCTAATTGCCTGACTCTTGCTGAACAAATGGCTCTTAAATAGTTACGGACAAAACACAAATGATCTTACAATGATAAATTACTATAATTACACTAACTCCAACGTCAATTAATCTGTCTATGCCAGTATAAATATTCACTACCTCTTCTGCCTGGAGCACACATGTCATCCCAATCGTTTTATAAAATTCAAATTTGGCTCTAATTGACTCGTTTCCATATTCTAATAATAAACGCCATCAGAGACAAGGCAGGCATTTTATTGCATATCGCTTGATGACACGATCGATTTCGCCACCCCGTGTTTATTCGGTTAATCGTTTGGAAAATGACACACGAGATTCCCCGTGTCATCAGGAAAAAAGCGTACCGCGAACCTGGGAACAAAAGGTCGCGCACGTATGGAAATTTTCGTTGTGAAAGAAAGTTTTTTGGATACCAGTTATTGTGTAGCAAAAAATAATACGTCAATAAAGTGGCATTTAATGACGTCAGGATGTGAAATCACATTACCGGAATCTCTGCAGGGGGATGAGCTCACGATTTAAAACGCGCCGGCTTCGGAGTTTTTACGATGATGGCGGATCAATGGAGAAGGTCGTGAGCGCTCTTGAGGTCATCATCGTGAATGAATCCAATTGACATCGGAGGGAAACATTGTATGTCGCAAATTTAAAGATAATTGTGCTTTCCCTGCAGTAGAGCGGGCTTGGCGTTTATTTTTCGCGTCATTTTATCTATTGAAATTTGAAATGTGTTAACTCTGTTTTCTTAGCCTTTTGTTTATTTTTAATGGTTTTATTGTGATTAAGATTTATATTTCTTATAAAAATTAAATTAAGGAATCGAAAAGGATTCAAATGAAATTGGAAATAGCATGTAGAAAGGTGGCATTACTTAGTATTTTCCGTTTTACTTACACATTACACATTTCTTTAAAAATCACATTTAAATGGCTGCAATATAATTCATATGAAACAGGGTATCTTTATCTGTGGTTTAAGACACCGAATCTGGGTAGACTGTGAGATTCTTGAGATAGCGCAAGCTCTGTCATATTCTTCAATATTAATGGGTTATAATTTTTTTTAAAAATTCATCTTCATAAGGAATAATTAATGACTACCTCCTAATAAATATGTATAGATATAGCTGGTGTGGATATTTTGGAAAAGAGTAGGAGTTCCATAGCAGTTGGTTTTAAAATCTTTTGAAACTGTTATAGAATTCAAATCGATTTCATTTTGAAAGATTCAGGTTTTGAATTTTACAATGCGAATTCAGGTGATATGTTCATTCCGTGATCAAGATTACTGTTATTTTAAAAAAAATGGAGCGCAAACACACATGGAGACTCCAACAACGGTAAATTAAAGGAAAAGAGGGCGAAAGATAGTGATTCCAGATTTTATAAATTTGGAACGGGAATTTTACTCGTCTGCTGGAAATCAAAACATAATAAATCACTGGTTCAGCACTTTAAAAGTGAAGATGATTGATCAGGTGGTTGTATTGACATAATCATAATAAAATAACTTAAAATGGATTTATTTTAAGACTTAACAGCGAGGCAGTAGAAGAATTTTCTCATGTATTCTACTTCAGTCCTTTTTTATATAATTGAGTATAGTAGAAGAATTTTCTCATGTATTCTACTTCAGTCCTTTTTTTCATATAATTGAGTATAGTAGAAGAATTTTCTCATGTATTCTACTTCAGTTCTTTTTTCTATATAATTGAGTATATGGTCTAGAAGTCTTTTTTATTGTTTCACTTATAATGACTATTGTATCATGAAAAATTTTGCTACTGAAAATTATTAGTAAGTATAAAAATTTTTCGAAGCCCAAGATGAGGAATACTCCTGTTAAAACTGAGGAAAGAAATGTTTGATAAAATCCAAAAATTAACTAAATTAATTGACTAAATGTAAGTTCAGAAAAATGTGTGGATTCTATTGATTGGTTTTTACGTAGATTAATGGTGCATTCCGAGAATTTTATCACGGAAGTTGGTAATTGCAAAATTTTTATCAGTAAGCATTAATTAAAAGTAATTATATTTTTCCACAGACTTAGTAATATTCACCTGGTGCTAGGCGTAACCACTGGTATTTCCTGAGTTCTTCAGAATTTCGGAGAAAAATAATTAGTTATGGTGGGAAAGTAGTCTAGTAAAAAAGTGTAACGTCTGTTATATTGAAAGGTGTTAATTAAAAAAAAGTTTTAAGGTATATTTCTGAACTAAGAAAAAATTGATGATAAATTTGAAAGGCCTTTTTCAGAGAAACCGGCAAAAAGGAGGTGGGACCGTAAGGTAGGATTTACGACAAAATCTTGCACGTTTCGAGCCTAATTTTAGGAAACTAAGAGCATCAAAGTAACCGCAACTATCTCATTAATAATCAGTGCTGGTGATCTGTTTTAAAATTACTTGGTATCTCAAAGAAATATTGCTATAAATGTTAAATAAAAGCTTGTTAATGCATGATTATTATTATAAAAAATGTATCTGCTCGATATCCACATTCCAGTATAAAATTAAACCTACGGCAGTAACGTGGCAAGGACATCCTTGATCAATAATTTTCTTCACCCCCTCCCGTCATATTTGGCTTTAAAAAGTGAAATAAACACATCAATATTCTGTCTAAGCGGCGTTCTCCTTGATTATCCCCTTTTTTCGTCACTAAGTAACTAATTATTAGTTTGTATTTCCAGGCAGTGAATAAATCTGCCGGCACTTAAAAACAGTTATCTGAGATGCAAAGAAGGCACTACACACATAAAGTCGTTTTAAAGTAGGGATGAGCAATTTTTTTTAGGAGCGCACCAAAAAAATAGAAAAAAATTTAGTGGGACAATATAATTTATTTTAAAACTCGATAAGGATTCAAAAAAATATTACTTTAACAATTTTTTAATACTAATGCGCGAGTGGAATAAGTTTATGACCCGTACTAAAGTATAAAACATAATAAAGCATATGAATATCACATAACAAAGTATAAAACATAGTAAGAGATTAAGTAGGAGATATATCCAGTAAGCTCAAAGATTGTGGTTTCTAACCTTTAATTTTTTTTTTATCAGGATGTTTTTAATTCAGATAACATTCCGGTAGACTTAAAAAGTGCCACTTCATTTTAATGCTGAAATCAAATGCATATTTTGCATCAGGAATAAGAAATTGAAGTCAGCGCCGAGAAACGCGCAATAAGATGTTAGATGACATGGGCAGTTATTTGACTAAATTAGGAACATTCACGTAGACAATGAAATGGAAACTTGAAGTTTAAAAATACTTTGTTAAGATAAAAATGAATATCGAATTATGATAAGAGATTCAATTGAAATTAAATAAAATCAGTATTCCCAACGGACAAGATGGTTGCCGAAGGTCGCTAATATTACAAAAATACAATAGTTGAAAATATCAAAAATTATTTCCGGAAAGAATTGTTCCGAATGAAATATTGTGCTTACATGAATTACTGACTGAGACTTCAAAAGAAGTTTTTAATTCGAAGAAAACTTAATATGCTCTTTAGGAAATATGGCGTCTAATGTACGCAGATGATTTAATAAATGATCTCTTAAGACATAGCTATTTTTGAATATTCCGTCATGTCCATCACCTTCCTTAACACTATCTTTACTTCAGCAATGGTAAATCTTGATGAATGAGCCAATATCTTCACAGTTCCGTTCAACTTTGTGGTTACTCTTTCTTGTGAATGAACTGACGTAATAGGGAAATTATTGAACAAGCGTGCCAGTCACTACCCATGTTAAAGTAACCAATAATCTTCACGGTGGTGCGAAATGCATACAATTTAACTCTGAGAAAAAAATTTATTTAATGTTGAAATCATTGAACATTTTAAGTACCATTTCTACGAGGATTCCCCAGTAAATTCTTCCTGTTATTCGTTGGGTTGCGGTGAAAAGAATTTTGTGGTAATAAATAAATAAAAATAAACGTAATTTTACTTTTATGCTATTCGCTCAAATGTTACAAGTTATAATTATGTCATCTTTATTTTTTATTCATTCCTTTTAAAGTCTTTCATGGGTAGATGTAGAGTTTTTAAGAAATGAATATTTTGGGGTATTCCAGAAATCTAGGGATCCGAACACTTTTCAGTATTTTATCAACCACTATGCATTTTAAAAATCGTTTACTTTGGGATTATCTATTAAATCCATTTAGTTTTTAGTCGTATTTTAGTAAAAAGATTGTGTTCAAAGGGATTAAATTTATTTTTTTTACTTTTATCCATTTAACTGAAAATCTGTATCTTTCAAACACTTGAAGTTTTGCTTTTAGTCCTTTTGCAAGTGCTTTGAAAATTATAGTTGATTTTTTCAGATAAATCAAAAATCAATTCCATCTTCTCCAATAATATTTTTCAGAATACGACACCACTTTAAATATTTATGAAGACGTAGATAATTTTTGTATCTGAATCATGTAGATTTTTGAATTAAACTTTTCTGAATATTTATAAGCATTATATTTAAATTTTCGTCATTTATCCTTTTTTTATTTTTAAATTTTGTGTTTGGAGCACAGAATTTCTTAGACATAATAAATCATCCAAAATTATGTGTTCTTAAAAATTTCTTCATTATGAAAATTCTTTTAAGAATGCGATTTGCTTTGCTTCATTTTTTGCATACAAATGTGATTGAAATTTTATAAGTAAAGGAAAGATAAAGACGAATGCATATTAATTTTCTTTCTTCTAGTATGAAAATATCGCTTATAATATAGAATAGTTGCTATAGATGAATCAACTAGTTGAAAACGTTCCGAAATAATGAGACAGAAATTGTGAGAATCAAATTTCAACAACTCTGTCTCGTGATCACTTTTAGTGTTGCTACCAGAAATACGAGAAGCGATTACAATGTTCGAAAATAGTTGGACATATTTAAAATTTTTACACAATTTATTTCTTCCATGGAATAAATGAATGAAAACCGTGATGGGAATTTCTGAGACTTCTGGCTTATTCAGAATGGGCTAGTTACCAAAATTCAGCTATATTAACTAATTTTTTCAAAAAATTCAGAATTCATTCAACAAAATCATCACTTGCCATCCTCTTGAAATAAATTTATTTTACAAAAATGGAAACCTAACAAATGCCAGACCTAAATGAACTAAGAAGAAAACTGGTGAAAATAATCTTCCTAAAAAACCGTAACAAAATGAATAAATAATATAAATAGTTTATTATAGTAATGTTACAAAACATTTTCTTTTTCTTGTCCTTAAATCCAAACCGAGATACATTTCTGTTTCTTCTACTTTTTTTATTTCGATTACATTGTAAAACTAGATATCTATTCAATTTATTTTATATACACTAGTTTCTTTCAAAAAGTTCAGGTGTTTTTTTTTAACATTTGACTTAGGATATCTCCACAAAAATCCTTGTTATCATAACAATTAATGAAAATTTTGCTTCTGATTGTATAGCTGCTGAAAACATCCTTTATATGAATAAAATTCCATTTAAATTGAAAAGTAAAAATTTCTGTCATTTTTGAATTAATAATAATTCAATCAAAACAAGCATCAGTCGAATGTCCTTAATATAAACATTATTTTCCTTTTTTCAGCGTAATACGGACTTTAGAATGGCATACTTTCTACAAACTGAGTGATAAAAAAATAGAAACGTACAGAAGGCAGTGCTCTATCGGGCAGACCGTTGGACCAGACTTACCAAATTTAGAAAGTGGTTACTTATAGGGTAGTATGTGCTCACTAATTAGATTTTGAATGAATCAATTTTTGGATGAATTTTAACGTTTTTTCGCAATAAGATCGGGGCATTTTATTACATGAAAACCATTTTTAAACTAGTTCAAAAAGCAAAAAATTAACCTTTTAATAATATCATTTTCATTTTTTCAAAATTAATTATAATGCAATTTATAGCAATGCTTTTTAATGTTTTAACGAAATGGAAATCAATTTCATTATTTCATCAAATCATTCACTGGCCTACTTTTATCAATGTTAAAATTATAATAAAAATTTATTTCTTTGGACGTTAATTCCAGAGCAAAATTTTCACTTTCGCTTTTATTAAGACGAAAATATTTTTGCGCTGGAATTCTTTCTGTAACTTGCATGATGCGTTACGCGCAGAATGCAATAGCTCATGTAATCAAGCCAGACGAATCAAGCCAAAAAATATAAGGTGGTCATAAATTATTGGACCCATTTCAAAAATCAATAAAAAAAACTAATAATGTTACAACTACGGTTTTTTTTAATGAGAGAGCATTTTAAAATGTTTTTTTCAGATATGTAATGTACCTTTACGGCGATCTAGGGGGTCGTAAATTATTGGGCATCTCCTATTTTTTAGAGCCATTATCTGTGAAACTCTTAAATCTAGAAGAAAAATAGAAAGAAGCATGTATTTGTAGGGAATTTTACGCTCTTTAGTTTGTTAAATCAATTGTAATTCGAAAACTGAATATTTTTCGAGATAATCCATAAAAACTAAAAAAGGAAACCAGAAAACGCGCATCGGCTTCTGCTGATCGTTAGCCATTGCGTATGGAAATTTCTCGCTGTGGCAAATTTAGAAAGCCGTAATGGCACGCAACCTATCTGAAAAACCTTTTTTATTTGCTCTCTCATTTAACAGAAAAAAACGCAGTTCTAACATTATTAGGGTTTTTTTTATAATTTTTGAAATGTGTCTAAAAATTTATGACCACTCTGTATTATCATGCTGCGATGCTTTGGATTAGTGGTTCGAATTTCTCTTATTTTTTAAAAAAATAAAACATTCAAAATGATAAGCAATACGATTAAAACTTTATTACAGTCGACGCTCGTTATAACGATCACACATTATAAAGACCATTCCATTATAACGCCCAGTGATAAAATCCCCAACTATGTTTCCCTATGCACTCTATGTTATTTTACTTCCGGTATAACGACCGTCCAGTGTCCTCTAATCCCAGCACAACGTCCGAATTCAGAGGACACTCTTCCCGGCATTTTTCCAAAATTCCTTTATTTTCTACTTTAAAATATATTTTAGAAACATGTTTTTGATTGATAAAATTTTATTGATAAAACATAATTTGAGTATTTATTTGGAATCTCTTTAAAAATAGCCTATTTTTACGGAACTGCTGAGAGTGCATGTGTACATTTTTTTAAAATTATATCCACTATAGCGACCACTCGTTATAAAGATCTTTTGCTGTGGGACTCAGAGGGTCGTTATAACGAGCGGCAACTGTACTTAGATTTTATATATTAACAACTGACCCTCACATGTTTAAAATCAGCAAAGATGTGAAGCGAATTGAATAATCAAATGCGCCAGTTTAGCGGGCTGAGAGTATCTTGGGTTAACGACAACTAGTAAATGTTCTGCTTCTCTTTTGATTGCACAATGAATTGAAATTTTATGCAGGCATTAGCATTTTTGTGCACATAATTATTTTCACTTTGCTCAAACTCTAGATAGTCATTTCTCTGATTAAAACAGGATATGTTTTACAGCTGTATTGCACCATGGCTCAACTTTTAAACGATTCAGTTACATACTGCTTTTTACTGTTTTTCTCGGATGATGCCAAAAACTGTCCTAATAGCGGATGAATAGATTAACAATAATTCTTCTGATTGATTTTTGATTATTATATTATGATTTAAGTTTTTATATTATTTTATATTTTACCTTATCTTATTTGATGATTATAATATAATTAATATAATTTTCAGTTATAAATTACAGTTATCAGTTCAGAATACTTTTACATATTAAGAGAAATGCTGTCTGCATTAAAATTACTACTTCATGGATACAAGGACTCACCTGGTTTAATAGAACTAACAGATTTTTCCGGGGTTTTAACCTAGTCTTTCTGAAAAGCTAACCTATTTATAAAGCGAATAACATAGCAAAAAGATATTGGTTAACGAAACAGAAATAAAAACATCACATCATCATTTTTATCAATAATAACCGAAGTAATAATCAACAAGAACCAAAAATCAAACTATCATACACAAAAAAGAACCATTATAAGCTTAATTTCATTCATTGACTCTTCAGGCAACCGTATTTCAAACTTCAACTAAATAATCTAAGTGATAAATGATAACAGTGACAAAATAATAAAGTATTCAAAATAATTTCAAACCATTTAAAATAATTTCTGCAGTTGCTTTTGATATTCCAGTCTTGTTCATTTTCCAGAAAATCTTCAACGCTTTTCATTATTTAGTTCTACTGAGAAAGCCGACTCCCAACCGCACCATAAATGAATTTTAATCTTTCTAAAACCTGAATGAAAGCTTCTGTGGATAGAAAAAAGAAGCTGTGTCATTTCAAATGACATTGAAATCCCCCATCCTAAATTCCGGGCTACCATTTTCTTTTCAAAACATAATCACACTGAAAAATCAACACCGTTTGTAAAGAAGGTCGGCTCTAAAATGAGAGCATAAATCCGTGCTTTTCACTAACAAGCAATGAAAACAAAGGCGTTTATGGGTTTGTTGAATTTTTCTCCCTGAATGCTATAATTTAAACCACTCATATTTGCTTTTTCTTCCCATGAAAATTGTGTTCATCTTGCGCTGTTTCTGAACATTATTTTTCATTCAGATCGTCTGTTTGAAGTCTAATTGTATAAAATTCAAAGATTAAAGTTTTGTATGTAAGGTGCTAAAGCGCGATTATCAATCAACTTATTTGTTTCTTTATTTTAGTAGTATTTCATTTATATTCTTAGGAACATGTAGATATGTAGAATTTTCATGTTTCTATCTTATAGTGAATTTATGTAAATTATGTCCTGAATACAAAGCAGTTGAATTATCTTAAAATTAAAATAGTCTTGATGAATCTACCTACCTAAATCTTTTCAACTTACATGTAAGGCTGATTTAAAACAATATTAAAATTACCACATGTTTTTTTTATTTATTTATCCTCGTTTAGTTGGCTTATTTAGTGACTCAAGGGTGATTTTTGGCTAAACAGCGCCCAGTAGCGCAGCGAGCGAGGGTAAGTGACACTTGGGACAAAATATAATTTTTTTGTACCCAGTGACCATCAGTTGTTCAGTAAATGTAAATGGCTCCCAGGATATATGACTTACTTTTCACCTCTTCATTATATTTTACCTTAAAAACGAATATAAATGCACTACCAATTGGTCTCCATGGCGACACCTATTTTTGGCTCCCGGGGCATCTATACCCCCTCAACCTGCTCCCCCGTCGCTACGCCACTGATTGAGCCATGCATGAAGTTAAAGAATTTATCTTAGGATTATTGCGATATCGAATAATAAGGAAAGGAATTTCATTAATTTCTGCCAATATTCCGTATATACAAATATTTTTCAGGTAAAAATGCCCAATTGTTGCATTTAGGTCTTAATATTATGTACCTCTATATTTAACCTTTGTAAACGCATAAAAATAACGCAACTTCCTGCATTTTTTTAGATTTCATTTCTTAAAAGTAATCGCCTAACAATGGGTGATCTTCAAAACCTCCTCAAAATATCTTTACTTGAAATATGTGAAAACAATGAACCTTCATTACGTAAAAAAGTAATTTTGAACGTAAGTACGAAAGAAAGTACGAACGTGTCAAAGTCGCAATGCTTTTTATATTTCAAGTTTTTGAAACTTCTAAAAGCCACTGATTTCCTCAAAAAGGGGAAAAAACTCATTTTTCTAACATTGAGAATTTTTTTGCGATGGAATAAGATTATAAACACAATTCTTAACCGATTTTTTAAAAAAATAACTGTCAAAATAAGGCCTTAGTTATTGTTTCTTTCGGGTGCTCGCTTTCTTTTCCCATTGTTTTCAAGGTATTTCCTAGATAAAGAGCAGAAATGTCAAGAGATTTGATGGCTTATTGATTGCACAGCTACGGAATTCATCGTATTCTACGTTACCCCTCATCAAACTATATTATAAAGGAGAAGCACTTTTAGATGTTCAACGTGTTGCTGTTTAGACTATTTAGTAAACTCTTACAGATAAAGTAGAACAAACAAGAAAACAGAATCATTTCTTGACCACTTCACCGAATTTAGTTTCAGTGCATTTAAATGTAAATCTGTTTCTCAGAAAATGAAACGAAGCATGACTTGTGAGGAACACTGAAATTTAAATTCGTTCCCAACCGTGAGAAAAACACAAGTTCCGGAACAAGGCTCCAAACAACAAAGTGAATCACTTGACCCTATCATTATGTAATGCACGTGGGGTGACGACAAGCCCCAAAAAAATCGTTGGACACAACCCATGACGTCATTGCACCAAGAATCTTGCAATCTCTGTCTCTTCGGTGGGTTTTTCCAGGGTTTGGATCAAAACAGGCAATTCTATCCTCAAGGCACATCCACCGGAAACGGTCCGGATTCCACCCCAGTGGCAGCCACCCCTTTGACTGGCTGAGAAGGAGAGGTCAATTTTCCAACCCCGAAATAAATTGACTCGTGATGAGTCATCCCTTATCAGGATCAGTGTACTTGATCACGAATTGCAACTCTTGGCGAACGTCCTTGTAAAGAAACGTCCTTGTCGACGTTGGTTACATGAGAATTACGCAGCACTTCAACCGGCCTTGACCCAGTCGAGTCTACCTGCTTATTAAGCTGTCAGATCTTCCTCCTCTTCCAGATAGTAACCGTAGGTGTCCACCCCTTTTATCGGGAATTGTTGATGGAACCCATCTCGAAACACCTCCTGTTTCCACTTTTTTATCTGATTCCTCCGCTTTTCCCTGTATTGGTCGCCTTTTGTCTTCCTGACCAACAATTATTGGATTAAATATTCCAGTCTGGAGTTGAAAGCGCGGAATTTCGACAACGAGTGAGGAGGAGTGGGTTCAGCATGACCTGCGTCTTTTCTGCGAAAAGTTTTTAAAAACACTTTGATGAAGTTTTAAAGCTGCCAGTTTTATCTTGGAAGGTTATTTCTTTGTTCGTTCTGAAGTCATAGCCCTCTCTTTTTCTTTGTTATGTTAAGCACGCCCTTTTTTTTTCGTTTTTCGATATAAAAAAATGTTAATTTATGATTGGCTTATGCATAGTTTCCAAGTCTGATATCGTTATACAAATATAAGCTTTAACTGCATCGCGAAAATATTAAATATGCATTGTAACTGTAGCTTTATTTCAAACATTTTTATTTATTTTTTTTTTCTTTACAGTGACTTCACAAACGACTTTTTGAATAATAATGTAATATAAACTAATGTCTAAGTATGCACTCCCTTATAATGCTTGATTTGTGGTATTTGTCTTAAATTAATTTTTGAGGCAAAATGTCTTAAATTAGATTTTACTGAAAAAAAAGTTTGATGCAACTTGCATGAATCCAAATCCAAATACAGTACAATCTCAGTTAATCGAACTAAAGGTTGGGTTAGACGTTTCGGATAGCGATCTGTTCATTTAAGCCATGGACATCTATTACTATTTTGTATCTAATTACAGTATAAGTAACTCTGAAATGTTTTGAGTGTAAAAAGAATTCAAAACTTTGTTTGTAGGCTACATTTACGTTCTTCATTAAAGTTAGTCCTACTTCGGGCGCAATATTCGCACCGGCGAGTTCGGGCGCAATGCGCCCGACAGCACAGGTGGACAATATCGTAATTAATATTGTTAATACTTATTAATTTTAATTTAATCATTCTAAAATTAATCACTGGCCTTCTTTTGGAGGCTTGAAAGAAAAAAGTGGGGAAATCATTCTGAAAAAAGTCTCGTCTTCGCGATTATTTCTGTGTAGTATAGAACAGCGGTTCCCAATCTATGGGCCGCGGCCGAATTGTGGGCCTCGGATAGGGTATTAGTGGGCCGCTGAACGCTATTCAAGGGTCGAAGTGTCTTTTTTTTATATAGACTCTTCATATATATAAACATATGTAGAGAGAGCCAAGGGTCTCTCTCTCTACATATTATATGTGTTTATGCATATATGTATTATACGTGTGTATGCATATATGTATTATACGT
>BGPR01046177.1:0-12111 GCA_013235015.1 Araneus ventricosus | reverse complement strand
AGATTAAAATATTGCGAGGTCTTTTAAGTCTAGCATTAGGGGTCACTCCATGTAGTATTATTAAGGCATTTATATTACAATGGGGTGAGGGGAAGGGCTGCTGTTTTGTGGTCCGTAATCATTCCAATGTTAGAAAGGTCTCTAGATTTGGCTACTTATGTTTCAATAATTATTTTTTTCTAAATTCCTTCCTCCCACTTTTCTTTGAATGAATTTTTCTCTTCGAAGCACTTATTTTGTTTCTACAATTATTATGCAATATGCAAGATTTTCTACTCGAATTTAAAGTACAGCATTTCAGGTACTATGAGAGTAAAATTTATCTAGATGGAACATTTAATAACAATCACATATGAAAAAGGGCTTATATTTATAATTTTTATTTCTTTTATTCGCAATTTTTTAATATGTATTAATAATTGTATTGTCTTTCCAAATACTTTTTCTGATTCTCCGCACTCTGAAGCATTATCATCAAAGTTTTCTTTATTCAAATTCTTTATCACATTCTCAATCGCAACATCCGTGAGATATTTTTGAGATATTCTAAAAAGTCTAAGAAACAAAACACGAGAAAAGAAAATGTAGTCTTTTATCGACAGTGTAAAATTACCGAATGGAGTATTTTTCAGAGTTTTGGAATTTGCGGTCCCTACACATCGTCAGATGTAAAATAAGCTCTTACAACTGATAAAATTGGCGAAAAATACCTCCCACCCAACTATAGACGACAGAAGTCAAGGTCTTGAATGGGTCGGGAACTCCTTCCAGGAGAAAGGGGGAAAAGAACTGTCACTCGATTGTTCGTACACCACTTGTACCGCAGCCGAAGTAAAAGGGGAAAATAATTCCCGGTACAGCGTATGTGCCGCCGATTGGAAAAACGTTAATGAAAGTATAAATCTGAAACCTTTCATGCGTCTGTTTGGTAGAATATAACTTTCTTCTTTCTCATCTCAAAGAACTTAAGCATAAATACAGAGTGTTCCAAAACTATCTTTATTATTCTCAGCAGGACTAGAACAAGTTGAATAAGAAACAACAGCAAAATGAATGAATTCCTTTGGAAAAGCGGAATCAAAACTGTTGTTTGAAACTGAGTGTGAAACAATGAATGAATCTTAAGAATGCATTGAACATTAAATTCTAATGGCCTTACACCCTTCCGGATAGGCTGGGTCGGAGTGGGTGTTAAATATATAAAGGAAATAAATAAATGAAAAAGATTCTACAAGGTTCTGCTTATTTTGAAAAGTACTACGTATTTATTTTTTTTTAAAAAATGAATAAATTCCTATGGAAAAGCGGGATCAAAACTGTTGTTTGAAATCGAGTGTAAAACATTGAATGAATCATAAGAATGCATTGAACATTAAATTCAAGAAACTCATTTATTTAATATATGCGGTATTTATATTAGCAATTTTAGCGTAAAAAATAAAATTGCAGGCCCTTCTGAGGAAAATACGTCTGTGAAACTGGAATACGAATATTGATTAGTCAAAGGTATCTTATTTAAACCTTCAAAAAATCTATTGTTTCAATCATTTTTTAAAATTTATTATCCTAATCTGCAGAATTGGCTTTAATTTAATTATTTCCTTTCCAATTTGTAAGTATTCATTTCTTCTGTAATTACGATTTTACATTGTCTCATGTTCGAATGTTCCTACTTTAGATAAAATTTTTGTCGATTTCTTACAGACACAACAAATACAGTTTTGTGATGCTCAGCAATTTCCTTCATACGTCAATACTTTTGCATAGTAATAATTGGGACCTCGAAAGACACGTTTATTTCAACTAAAGCACGTCAATTTCAACGCGTTAGAAAAATATTTTTAAATCGGCATTTTAATCATATTTCCTCATGAAGAGAATATGTTCTGATCAATTCCTTTGCGTGTATTGAATATCTTAGAACTCCACAGAAAGCAAGACGAATATTGATTAGTCAAAGATATTTTCTTTAAATCTTTCAAAAATATTTTGCTTCAATCATTTTCCTTTTAATTTATGATCCTATTCTACATAAATGGCTTTAATTTAATTATTTCCTTTTATGTTTATATTCGTTTCTTCTGTAATTACGATTTTGCATTGTTTAATATTCGAATGTCCCAAACTAAGATCACATTTTTGTTGATTTCTTACTGACAAAACATAGCCAGTTTTCTGATACTTAGCAGTTTCCTCTATACGTCAGCGGTTTTGAATAGTAATGATTAGGGCCTCGAAAGGCACTTTTATTTCAACTAAAGCATGCGAATTGCAACGTGTTAAAAGATAACTTCAAATTGGTATTTTAATCCTATTTCCTCATGAACACAATATATTTTCATCAATTCCTTTGCGTTTGTTGAATATCTTCGAACTTCAGAGAAAGAAAGACGTTTCGTTTTTCCTCACAGAAGCGTAACTGGAAAACAAAGTAAATATATTTTAATACCTGTTAACGTTTCAAAATAAAACTTAATTTTGATTTTGGAAAAAAATCCTTAAGATTTATAGAGTTCAATAGCCATTTCTCCATTCTATCTATCTATGTAAATATGATTTAAAAAATAATCTTATCTCCTCTAAAATTTGCAAACGAAAAAAAAAAACTCTTAGATAGAATGGTAATTCTCTTTGCCAGATATATACTTTTACTTCTTATGCAATAAATATAGGTATTAAATGTGTTTAAATAGTTGTTACATTAAATCATGAAGCTTAAAATCAGTAATAATTATTTATAACTATTCGTGACACAAAATTTTATGACATAGTTTATGATTATAAATGCATCAACAATTACAGTATTTAGCAAATGTTACTGGTAAATAAAATTCATTTTGTGATTAAATAATTTTTTGCACCTTCCTAACTTTTAGTTGATTTACTGAGTTCGTTTTAATTTTTTAATATTATATTGTGTAGCTTTTTCTTTTTAAATAACATAGATTTTCATGAAAATTATTTCCTGAAACTTAATGGTAAAAAATGTGAAACCTTGTGTAATTACCTAATCCTCTTTAGTACTATTAATTCTATTCAACATCTAATTTACCTTTAAAATTTTTTGACAAATAGTATAAAGCTAAAATTTTCCGAAGTTAAAAATTGAAAATAATGATTAATAGATTATATTTGCGTTATAAGTTTGCAAATGAGCACAAGTGAGGGCATGTCTTCATATGCTCTTATACAAATGAAAAGTTTTGCCGGGTTTTCAAGTTTTCAGATGCTATTTCTTTAAATTTTTAATAAACTAGCGATACTTTGAATATATTGTAAGTAGCTGAACTTTGTTCTACATACAGTATAAAATGGAATAATGTTCGTAGTTCAAACTCATAAATAATGTTTAATAAATTATATTTGAGTTAAAATTCGACAAATGATCACGTGTAAGGGCATATCTTCATATGCATTGTAAATGAAAAGTTGTGCCGGATTTACTAGCTATAAACGTAATATAGTTGCATGTCTCAGCTTTAGATCCCTGGTATGACAGAACTTGCATAGACTTAGAGAGTGGAGGTGCTGTCATGGCATCAACCCCCCACCTAACTCTTCCGGCCCAGGATCAAACGAAGTGAAAGAAGAGAGAGAAAAACAGTTGAGTGGGAGATGAAAGGAAAACCCCATTGAGTATGGTTGTGGTAGGAGATCCAGAGAGAGTTGGAGATATATAATTGTAGTGAATTATGAGTAATCTTAACCTGAAATCTTAAATGTATATATGTATATAGTTCCTATTTACTAAAGATAAAAGTGCAAATAAATTGATGTTTTGAAACAAAATGGAATTACTGGAGTTAAAAGCGCACGACAGGTACTAAACATTTCTAATGCATCATTTCTCTCCAATGAGCCTCTTGGTTTTTAACGTGTGCGAACTATTCAAAGGGAACGTGCTGTAACCATCGAAACATTCCACCCCGACATTTGGATGAATTCTAATGTTTTAGACCTCCTTGGATTAAAAAAAACCATATTTTTTAGAATTCTGTCTGTCTGTCTATGAAAACAATAGCAATGCTACTTAATTAATAAATGCACGAATCATAGAAACTTTTCAAAGATCAAGAAAGGAGGGAAAAGTTAAGAAAACAAATCAAGAAAGAAGAAGGACCAATTTTATTACCGTATTACGGCCATCATGGGTAAATAATATGCAAGACGCTGGGATAAATTTTAATCGAATTTCAAAAAGTATTATTTCATAGTTTTAGAAATCAAAGTTAAAACTAACACATCGTTTATTTATTCGTTTTCTTTCTTAAAACGGCTTTATCTTATCACTTTAAATGATAACTTTAATTCCATGCATTCATTTTAACAGTAACGTCTCTTCGTATTAACAGAGAAAGAAGGTCCCAGGCAGAATCGAAGGTTTATTTTTTCCCAAGAAATTATGCATAAAGAAAGCAATGGGCAAGTGTGCTATCCGCTTCATGTGGTCCACCTCCCAGAATATTTCTGTCAAAAGGCTGAGAAAGAGCTGAATGAAACACCAGAAACAAGACAAGAAGAGCTGAATAAATTAAAAGATTTATTATCAGGTACGTGGATATTTTGGACTTGGCACCCTAAGAATTTCGGAAAATCCATGAAAATATTGAATTTCCAATTTTCAGTTGAAAATTATCCTTGAGCCTTTGACTTAATAATCTCAAAGTTTCAAACTAATCAGACAAATATTTAGTGAGATATGAAGTTATTTTGTCTAACACGTTATCACGTGCCACGCCCATTTCCAATGTTTAAATCATGTTTATTTCATGTGCAAGTTGCAAAGCCACCTAATTTTATCTATGAGAGCAAAGCAAGATAGTTGTTTCAAACAGTAACGGTTTATTCTTTGTTTGTTTTCTATTTCACTGCTTTCGCTTCTTATTATTTACTAAGAACATTTGAATCATCATCATTACTGCTTTCGCCTCACTTTTTGTTTGAATTTCTCACTATCAATAAAATGGTTTTAAACTTTTGTTCTGTTATAATAGATATTTGATAAATTCTACTGCAGATCATTTATTAAATATTTTGACTAAAAAAATTTGAAAAAGTGAAATTTTTCTAATTTTTTTGCAATTTTTCTAATTGTCCCTATATATGATGATGCTCATTAATAATTATTGTAATAATATATATTAATAAAATTGATACCTTAGGACTTGCAAAAAAAAAAAACTAAAGTCTAACTAACGTAAACTAACGTATCTAACTAAAGTAAAACTAAACTAAAGTGACTAAAAGTCAGTCTATTTTTATTTTAATTACTTAAAAAATTTCCTGTTCACTGACAAATGCATGCTTAATAGAATTAGGGATGGATTTGTAAAATTTTGATTATAATTTTTTTTTAAATTTACAAAGTGAAAAATTCTAAAATTTTCACAAAATTTTGAACAAATTTTTTTTTCTCAGAAACTGTAGATATCAAAAGTCCGATCCCTATTTCTGTTAAGTACATTGAGAGGTCGCTTTCAAAAATATTTTGGGAAAAATTATTGAAAATTTTATGAGAAGAAGCTTTAAAAAAAAGGATTAATTTTTTAAATTTAAAATTTTTAAATTTTCAACGTTTGAAAGTGAAAAATATTTTAGAAATTTAAGTTTTTGCACAGTTTACATCTATCTACTAAAAATTAAATAATAAGTTTGATCAAAATTGTAGAAAAAAAATTTGGGGTTCGAACTATATAGTAGGGTACGCATGGTAAAAATTTCAGAACCAGATCTTTAATATTTTTGAAAAAAAGAACGTCGTCGGAAAATGCCTGTAAGTATTTTTTTTATCTGATCGAATTCGTGGAACGAAGTAAAACCCTACTTTAGAAGTGTTATTCTACAAAATAAAATGGCTTTTCAATAGTCCATTTTTAGAAAAAAGTGAAGAAAATTAAGTTTGAAGTTATCACTTTATCTGATTTATTATGCCTAAACGAATTGTTCCCATTCCAAAAAAAAAAAATTCCCTTTGAGGAAAATGCGTTCAGGAAGAATAAGCGATACAAAATGATAATTTCAAAGTTAATTTAAACTTGCTTAAACAAACTTAAAGTTGAATTTTTCAAACAATATTAAAGATCTGGATCTGAAATTTTTATTATATATGCCCTTCCAAATAGTGCTTATTTACGTGAAGTTTCAAAAATTTCTCTTAATTTATAAAAAACTTAAAAATCCTTTCCAAAACTTTACGTTTTTTAAAAAAATTCACTCCTGCCCTATAATTAAGCTATCTTAACGTTCGACGACTCATTTTATAGATCGTTTCACTAGATATAACTTTTTAATATGAAACTTTCCTCTCAGATCAATAGTCTTTTATTTAAACGCAAAAACTCGATTGTTCAGATTTCCCTCCCTTATCCGGTTCGATCTCGGAGTACAAAATATAGTGCCATGTTTTGTGGGCCGACCCAACAACTTAAAGTAATAAAATTGCTGTTATGTATTTTGTCCATGTGTAAGTACATTTCGACTGGACTACTGTATTTGATTTGATTTTTGTACGATGTGAACTTCTTTCAGACCCGCAGGAATATTTTCAATCAGAAGCTGTCACACTTTTAGCATTCCTGATCCAATATTTCATACGAGTTTAAAAAACAGACATTTCCCAATGTTATTTTTAATTTTGCTTCCTTCTAATATTTGACTTTTTTTTCAATAATTAATATTGAATTTTTTACCTGTTTACAAAAATTATCTTTAATTTTTATCATATAAAAATATTCTATTCTCTTTTTGGGCTCCAATAATTAGTTTTTTTTAACATTATATACATTATATATATTTTTATAACATTATATTATAACCTTTGGTTATTATGCATCTTTATGCTGGGTATATTACATGTATTTCATTTGAAGGAATACAATTTGCTAACCTAAAGAAAAATAATTGCATGTTGGCGACATCACATAGGAAGGTTTTTTTTCTTCTTTGAAATAAAAAATAAACTTTCTCATTCTTATCATAAAGAACTAGTTTTTAAGTTAACTAACTCCTGAAAACCCTTCAGTAGGAACATTTTCAATTTGTTACATTTCCTAAGATAACAAATTGTGCATGTTGTGCAAAATTGTATTATTATTTTACTGGTATCTATCCTTTGCTGGATAGCATGGCATGTAGATAATCACACTATCTTTTAAAAATTGAAGATTAAAAAATGATTATTTACAAGTGTATTTGCATCGCTATTTTAAAAAGATAAAAGTACCGCACGTGTAAAAAATTCAAGGCCTAGTAAAAGTTTTCAGATTATAACTTATGGTAATCAGAAGAAAAAAAATATATTTTAATACAATTATTGAGATGTTAATAAGAAATTTGAACAAAATATATATGTAAGCCTTTCGTAATAAAAATAACACAATTGCACAAAAAATGTTATCTTGACCTGTGTAAAAAAACGAAATTTCGAGTATCAATATAAAATTATATAGTAATCAGAAACAAGTATTAAATTATCTTTTAGATTTTCTCTTAGTCATGATGACCTCAAATATCCAAATTTCCGTAGCTTTGTTAGCTACGTTAGGCTGGTTACACACACAGCGGATTTCTTATCCCGCGGAAAATTTATCGCGACGCTCACCGAAAATCTAGCATTTACACACACGGCGGTAAAATTACCGTCGTATGAGTCAGCTGTTGACTGTTCGACTATATTCGGTTATATATATGCATAATTCTCTGTAAAACGAAAGTTGTTCATCGCATCTGATGTGTTGCTTAAACAGAATAATGTTGGCGTGTTCTTTATGTAGTATAAATAAGGGAAAAATATATAATTAAAATATTTATATTATATACTAAAATATTTATGTAGGTAAAATATTTTAATATTCTGGTGCTAATGGGGCACTTCGAGAATCTCAACGTTTTTTTATGACTTTTACACTTTCTAGTACGTATATGTGAGAAAGTATGAACTTATCAAAATCATTTCTTTCTATTTCAATACAACAAAGTCGCTGCGAATTTCCAGGCTGAAACAAGGCGTTTCTGTCCTTAAAAACGTCGAGAGTTTTATTACACAAAACATGCCTTTTTTGGATCAATGCAATTAAAAATTCATTATCTATAAGGTCGGACATCTTCACAATAGAAAAAAAAAAACCAATAGATTCCAAACCAACTTATACAAACAAAGATGAAAATCACACTGAGCGAAACAAACGCGGTAGAAATATCGCCGTGTGTGTAAGCTCTCATTTGGCCACGTGCGCCTCTACTTGGATGGCGACAGAAAAACTTCCGCAGACGATAGTGGCAGTCGGCGACTGCATATCTACCGCACGCGGTAAATAGTCCGCGCGTTCATTTTTCCGCTCAACGTGTAAGCTCCAACTTACATCAGTAAACTACTGTTGGAACGGCGGCGCGATAAAAATTCGCTGTGTGTGTAACCAGCGTGACACTAACGATAAATGCCTCCTATTTTGTTAAATTTATTTTGCTACAACTCTATACACGATTCCAACTCCCCCGGGGAACGCCACGAGTACACGTGTTAGTAGCCGCCTGAACTCGCTTCCTCTGGGGCTATAGTAATGGTGTTGCTCTGGGTCCCTCCACCAGTGACAGTACGTACCTCCTACGGGAGAGGTCGGGCCTTGGCCTGGTGATAGGCTATTAGGATTCCGGCCTCAGTACTCGAGCTATTGCAGCGGCTGTCGTTCAGATGACCCGGGTGCTTCGGAACGGCGCGGGCGGATCCAGTTTTCTGGTTACCCTACTCTATTCCAATCTTATGAGTTTGGTCATCTTCAGTATTAATTGTCTGGAAACAGAATTTTGGTCGATGACATGTGAGATTACATCCTTCATTTGGTCTGTAGATACACCTTTCCGCTTCTAGAAAACTTCTAACAGGCAGAAGAAGGAATGCCTCAGCATGCATCTAATTCATTTTTACAGAAAAAATTCAGACGGTGTTCGCACGATTTTTATGGTATTTTAAGAACTGTTTTAGAAACTTCTTTTGTGTTTGAAATGTTCAGTTTGACAGCCCGTGTTCTTGGCTATCTTTCTACATCGTAACTTCCATGACAATAATGATTTTCGTGGTATCGGAATAGGTATACTGTACCATTTCTCTTGAAGAGTTTTGCAAAGCCCACAAAGCCTTGTAGGCCGATATTAGGATAATGCGGTTTTTAAAAGTCCAAAATAGCCAAAACTCATAGATGATACAGAAACATTTACCGGAAATATCAGTGAAGGTTTCAGTCTTAATAACATTTCTTGGGCTATTTTTTCAGCAGGATAATAGTGAATTGCGATGTGCGGTTGCTTGCTTTGTTTTGGTGCATTTCTACTGATTGATGGCATTGAGGGTAAAGAGATATTATTTTATATTGGAATAGTGTGGATAAAAGATGCTTCTCATAGTACGTGAAGTTGATCTGCATATTTTTATCCACTCTCTTTCTTTTTATTTTACCATTATATGAAAAATCAGCAGCTATCATAATTCCCTTACAAAAACTTTCTTTAGATTCTTTAAACCATGTCTTAAGTTTGTTTCTCCTCTTTGATGATAATAACTTGAATTTTTTCTTGCAGTCATTTAAACAGACTCAAGCTTCACCTAATGTTACAATATTTTTTTCCATTTCTGTTCTGATAAATGCTTTTCATAAATAATTCTGCGTTCAGTGATATGACGTGGAGAAAGATGAAAACTGTATTTTTTGGCCTTTTGGGGTTTCAAATCAGTGTTAATAACTTTGTTTACAGTTGATACCGAGAATTTTAATGATTTTGAAAAACCTTTGACTGGAGAATTTTTTTTAACATTAAAGATCTCACCTTTGCAATATTCAAAGAACTACTTTTTTCCTTGGATACGTATTTGGAACAATTTTTCCACTTGAAACCAAACTGGGAAGATTTTTTCCTTTCTTATTAACAATATTACCTATTGTGGCTTTAGATATCAAAACGCCATGGATTTCACAGCGTTTTTAAATAACTGAATGAGATTAACTCGCTTCGGAAAAAGGCAAAGCGTAGCCTTCCATCCATCACTTCTTTAAAAGTGCTACTTTGAATTAAATAAAAATTTTAGGTAGCAGATGATACTTTATATCTTCAAAAATGTAATTGCTGTAAAAATAAATTTTTCCAAGCAAACGAGTGTTTTCTACATCGAATCGAAATAGTCTAAAAAATATGCGAATACCCTCTGTAGAATTGAACGCACACCATCAAACGAAAAATAGTCCGATGTCATGACAGATTCGCCTCTTTAATGGCGTTTTGAGGAATTTAGTATCTCGCCTCAAATCATACCAACAATACTTTCAGCCACCAAGACTATCCATATTTCTTTATTTTCACTAAAACAATTAATTATTAATTAACAAATTATTAATAATATGTAATCAAGTATTGTCTCGAATCATTCCTTTCAGCCTTTCAAATTCCAAATCCTGTTTGAATCTAATCATCCTCTTTTTCGTATCTGATCAGTGAAGAAGGTTTGCGCTACTTTGCTTTGTGCTAGAAATTCCTAAATCGAATAATAACTTTGCGATGCTCTCATAAATATTAAATCAGTCTTTCGCATAATTGCTTTACCCGGGTGTTTTCCTGCTGATGTCAATTTCAATGCTCTTCTTTCATCTCGGAGTTACAAGTCTTTAAGTCTGTCTACATGATTTTCCTCACTTATCTACTGTCCAGATCAAACAGATTTTGATAGCTGTTACAGATCTCCCATTTCTATTGCATTAAACTAGCTACTCTTTCCTTTGTCAAAACAAAAGCTGAAAGCTGTCATTTTCTGAAATTTACTTTTTGTAATAAAAGAATAAAGAACTTTGAATATCGAAGCTATTTTTATGTTCTTGCATTGATTTCATATAGTTAGTTTCAGTTATCTCACTGGTTATAAATTAAATTGGAGCGCTTTGACAAATTCACCAAATTGGAGCGCTTTGACAGATTCACTAAATTGGAGCTCTTTGACAAATTCACTTAACTTGATTAACCACGTCTTTTATTTCTAAAGTGTCTGTCATCAAAAATATTGCCTCTTTCAACGAACAGATGCTCTTACAGGATGTCTCTCTTACATTATAAAATCGTCTATTTGTTCGTTACAATAGAACAATTGACCGATAGATCTCAAAAGGTTGATAGATCCCAAAATAAAGCTTTGAAAAATTCAGGTTACTTGATTGAGTATGTTTTCATTTGCTTATGTGTTAGCTTGTTGCAATAGAACCATTGATGAATGATCTCAAAATAAAGCTTTAACAATTTCAGATTTCTTGATTGCCTATGTGCTCATCATCAAAAATATTCCTTCTTTTCAGCAAACAGGTTTTCTTGCAGGATGTGTCGCGTACGTTATAAAATCGTCTATTTGCTACACTCTCAAAAATTTCCGTAATTTCAGGGCCACTGCCCGTAATTTTTACGGTCACCAGCCACTTTTCCCTTTTTACGGGCATAACCGTATATTGTTGTAGGATATTTTCCACTTTTAAGGTCAGATCCCGTTCTTTTATCACGGACGCTTTTCATTGGTCAATCAGGATGACGTACCAACCGTTGAGCTCGAAATATTAAGAAGACGACGCCATAACCGTATTTTTTTGGACAATCGAAGCGAGAACCCTGACTTGCTCAAGGAAATTGTGGATCAAGTATTTATTAATTAGAAGGTAAGAATAAGTACCCCCATTATTCTTTAGCTTTTTGTTGTTTCTTTAGTTTGTTGTTTTATTTTTAGTACTTCCTTATTTCAAACGTAACGTGCAGTGGACTGTTTAGTGTTTACCATTAGATGTTAGATTTCTGTTGTTCATATTAAAATGCCAAAATTGAAATATTACATAACAGGAGCGAAATAATTTGTTCAGCAATAGATAATTGCTTAACATATGTGTTAATTTCTTGCTAATGTTTTATTTGTTAAAATATTTTATGAGACAAATTTGCAAATTTCCGTAGCAAAAGTTTGCAAATTATATTCTGAAACCCTGTTATATTCTTTCTTTACAATAATTTCGATTATTAGCATTCTATAGTAATTCAATATTTCAGTAGTATATTCAATAATTCAGTATTCTCAGTATATTCAATAATTCAGTA